>JARFJB010002016.1:682500-765000 GCA_036346205.1 Vesta saturnalis | reverse complement strand
TTCACGGACTATACTTGACTTGTGAATGATTTATTGCTTGGTCTCATTTTGTGATAAAGCATCTATGATTGTGTGAAAATTTTAATTGGTATACAAAATTACATAGATATCAACTGTTAACACTGGTAATAAGTAGCATAAACCATGTTTTATAAACTTCAAGAAATTTACACACAAAGAAAACTTGTTATCTGTTAATTCATATATATTTGTTTAATTACTGCTTAATAAGTATCTTTACCTAAAATGTATTTGCGAAAAAAATTGTGTTTTGAAGACATGAATCAAAATGATATGTATCCTTTAGAAATTCCTTTTGTATCTCCATTACCATACATGTTCATCGCAATTCTTAGCTTAATTAAGGTTGTAGAAATAAAGAGTACATAATGTACTCTGGTAGGAGCTTAACGAACAATACTAAATTTCCTCATAATTTCAATCATGCTTATTAATAACTACGATATGTAACTGTTTCTTTGTTAAAGAACTATTAAAGAATGTTTAGTGTGTCCAAATAAGGATTATGTTTATTTAAAAATTTAAAGAATCATTAATTATGAAAGTAATCGTACCATAACAAAATTTTAAGCCTAAGGTTTCATTTTATGAAATTACCAAATCACGTTGTAATTATATTCTTTATATCTAGTACACATTACTCATTAAGAAATGGGATATTAAAAAAGTGTGGTATTGTTCTCATTTTTAGAAGAGTACAATCCTACATAGTGCTTTCATATCACAGGTGCCTCTAACTTAAGATAAAAAAACTCTTGCAATTTTAAGTTAATTGGATTTACTTTAATTTAAAATTGTTCTTACATTTTGCAAAAAACTAGTTTTTTATTCTTAACTCAATTGGATTTTTATAATTAACTAATTCACAATTTTTTCAGGTAATTATTTGTTCTGTCTCTTATACATATGCCAAACATGCAACAAAATGTGAGGGAGCTTCCGGTTTAAAATATATTTGGGGAGACGCGTTAACTGATTCACATGATTGTGTAGGTCCAAATAATTTACCTTATCCATCGTAAGTAAATGATAATATCCATTTCACGTCTAAATGAGTATTATTTTAAGAGGAGCAATTAACAGATCATTCCGAAGTTCAAATTTATGGTCAGGAAGTGCAAGGACTGGAAGATCACAAAAAACAATTGATCCATTTTTAACCAGAAAAGCATTATTGGCTGCATATGAACATAATTCTGGAACACCATCAGCAGTCTCGAGAACAGGTTACATTTTTTCGATTTCTTTTTTGTGTTTATAATAGGAAAGTGGTTAACTTAAATTAGATAAAACTGGTAAGGTAAACAGGGTCACATTACGGTAAAATGTAGGTTACGTAACAGCATTATGTAAACTTTATTATAAAATTAACAATGCAAAAATCTAACTTGTTTAACAATTACAGTTATTAATAGCTGCTAATGTATGTGAAAATTTTCTTGCTAGTTTTCTAAATTAATTACACCGTTAATTTAGTCTGAAATTTGTGTTATTGTTTTACAGCGAGAGCTACAGGAAGTACACAGAATTCTTGTTTTTCAACACCGTCAAGACTGTGCAAAACGAGATATAATACAACTGCTCCACTGTATGGAGTTTCTCTTACATCAGGACAGCCGGTTACTATAGTACAGAAATTTCCTGATCTTTTACAACAGGTGGTGTTTGAGGTAAGCGTAAGGTAATCATAAAAATGCGTTAGGTACCTGTAATTGCAGTATAATTAGTAACTACAGTGCAGCATTGAGTAATTGTTCAATGAGTGCAGTCTAAATCTTTGCGTCGTGAACTTAACTGTTTTATGTTGCGATCATACAACTACATTTCCCATTTAGTTTTATAAAAATTACTAGTGGATTATTGCCTAAATTGTATTTTAAATAAAAATATTTCAGCTATTACCTTTTTGTGATGTTGCCAATTAAATGCTGTACTGGGAAGGCAGATAATGTTATTGAGAATTTTGTGGAATATTGTTATTAGTTCCTTGAATGAGAAAGGCATATATCTAATGCATTTATTAATTTGAAGGCTAACAATATATATGTTTTATGGATGTTTGAAGTAAAATTTTGGAATTTTAAATACTTTTATTTATTATCTCCCATTTACTTAAGTTTTAATTTATTGCACTGAAACAAACTTCCGTTAATCTTTATTGCATTTTTTAGGTATGCGAAAGTTCAGAATGCGATGTAGTAAGAGGTGAATGTACTCAAACCTATGTACCATATTTATTTTTGGTTATTCCATTGGGACCAGTCACACTAACAGGTCAGGATTATATTTTAGTTGAAAGTGGTTGTGTATGCAGACCAAAGTATGCCTCTCAAACAAACCAAGAAGCAAATGCGATGACATCTATACCAAGACTGTAAACTTTTTTAAATAATATGTTTATGTCCAACATGGAATAATGTGTCATGGTCTAAAAGTGCTAATATTGTTTTAAATCTCTGTTGTAATATATTTTGTTCGTTTAGTGTTTTATATTTTTATATCTTTATTTATTGATAAATTTTAGCGAATTGTAAAAATGTATACCATAAAAAAATATAAGTTGTACTTATATATATTTCCTTAATATTATAGTAAGCCGAGGTATTATTACAACGGGTATTCTATTGAATTTTAGTCCATGGCGTATTACATCTTATACCACGAAATAAAGTAAACTGTACCTACTCTTTATATTTGTATAATAATAAATTGCTCAAAGATGGTAAAATTTAAGACAAATTACATATTCTATACGAGGCAGGTGATAATTAAAAAGCTTATATATTACAGTTTAAGAAAAACAATTATTGTTTACTCGGTTTCTACTCTTATTTAGTCAAATCGACTTTTTAATGCTAATTTGCACAATATAAATTGTGCCATTGAAGTGAAAATTGTACACTTCCATAATCCAGAAAGTTTGGCTTGAGTATAATCTGCCTGGTCAGTTACTTGGAATTAATCATTATAGAAAATTTATATAAAAACACACACACACACAAATAGAGAAACACATATCCAGACACGCCTTTACCCATCTTACTCCACACGCACACACAGAAATACCCAAGTACGCACCCACCACCAACACACACACACACACACACACACACACACATACACGCTGTTACGGTATAAACTGGCAGTAGAACGGGATATCAGGTAAAACTGGGGTTTTGCTCGACTAGCTCGGTGGTTGCGGGGGTTCGGTGTTATTAAATTTTGCGCACAATACGATAGCTTACCATAAATAAGTAAACAGCTAGGAGTTGGGGTTGACAAAAAAACCGAAAGGGCGCCAGAGTATTTGAAATTACAATATGATATGTATTATGAAATCATCACCTTCGAGATAACCACACAATCGTTACATTAATTTCTTTTTATTCCAATTAAATCGTTTCGCTTACCTAATAGGCGGTGATACTAGCTAGTTTCAACGTCAACCTTTACTAAAATTACTCGTATGTCAAAATAACAAATGGTTATAACAAATAAGTTGCGTTCCCCTCGTAACGCAATCGTAACATTAAATTTCGGTATAAAATAACCAATACAACAAATCAAAAGAAGTCACATAAATTTGACTATAGCACGGATGAATAAGCTTGAATTAAAAATTTAAACGATCAACTACTAAGAAATTAATCCAAAAGAAACAAACAAAGCAGCGTATTCAACCGTTAGAGCACACAGAAAAAATACACACAACACTTTATTAAAATTTTGTCAACCACAGCAAGAATGTGAACTGATTGATTACCTTAAATTTTGATCAGCCCCTTTGGACCAACAGCACTTAACGATAAATCAATCTAGTGTTGGTTGAACGACTCAATAAGATCTGAACAAGGGTTGTTTGGGTATGCTGGCCTTACTAACAGAAATTCCTTCAACACGGATTTGGGGTAACGCCGTTCTGCGATAATTCACTGGCTATCGTAACGTAACCCATTAGCGCCACATTGGATTTTTATTCCTCCCTTCTTAATTAACAAATCATAAAAATGATTACGTACATCTATCAAATACGCATCAACATGATCTTAGCTCGAAAACCGTCGCAAAAATTGCATCATAAAAAAACATTTCACAAACGGCTGGGGTTATCACTGTAATTGATATTCTGTAAATTGAAGATTTATTAGCGACGCTAATCCTTAACGCCTCGTATCTAAAAGCTCGTTGTTTAAGACCAATAAATTTTATTGAAAAAAAACCTGCCAATTTGTCGCCTAAAACGTCTTAATAAAATGCGAAATATGCTTCTCTACACTATATTTAAATACCAAGTAACAATCTTAATGCGATAAAAATTTTTCACTGACACAATTTAACGTAAACGACTACATTTAACATTATTTATAAAATTACAAACTAACTCTTATTTACAAAGAAACTCATTAATTCTCAACCACATAAGTAAAAAGGATTTCACTAACTATCGATACCAATACGTAAATCACACTTTTAATTTCAAACTCCCATCTAAACCTGATCAACAAACCACAACTTATATTTCGTTTTTAGAAAAGAATTCTAAATGCGATTACGATTTGTAAAATATTCGAATACTTTCCAAATACGTAAAGGAACAAAAAACGTTATAATCACAAAGCTTCCCAAGAATGAACGCGTTATTGTGCTTAACTGCATTAGCTTATACTACATTTCAGAAATACGGTACTAATAAATAATCTATAATTTTAAAATTAAGGGCAAATATGTCATAAAATCACTACACGTGACAACACATACACACAGTCTCTCACACTCACACGCACACTCACTCACTCGCTCCCTCACTCACTCACTCAATTACTCACTCACTCAATCACTCACTCACTCAATCAGTCACTCACTCACTCACTCACTCCTTCACTCACTCATTCACTCACTTACTCACCCACTCACTCACTAACTCACTCACTCGCTCACACACTCACACACTTACTCACACACTTACTCACTCACTTACTCACACACACTCACGCATGCACCCACACATATACGCACGCACTTTTAAATAAATAAATGAGCAGCAATTAAGTAAGCAGGTAATTAGACATTGTAAATTAGATATACATCAAGCTATTTTTGTTAATGCGGCATTCTACGAGCTAATCGTCGAGGTATTCCAACAATATAAAAAGAAAATGAAAAAAAGCGAAGTGTATAATAGTCAACAGAATGGTGGCCTAAATATTATTATGCGGGTGGGCAAAAGGCAAGTCCTTGTTTTCTACCCACCTTGTACACACCGATAGGTTACAAACAAAAATAAAAGGCCGGGAAAGGGTCACATTAATACTAAGTCAAAATGCATCCTTGATTATAATTAAGCTAAGAAAGGCGTAGATTACGTTAACCAGTTTTCGTCATACCATTCGGTATTACGGAGAGTTAAAATGGTATCCTGAACTAATATTTGAGCTATTTGGGACGCATATAGTAAATTTGGGGATGCTTTATAATAACTTTTCTGCCAGAGAATGTCATTTATCTCTATCTGTCAAGTGAATTTGATTGTCGGGAGTTTAAAGTTTCTATAAAGTTCTCAACACTACAAATTTTAGTGTGAAGGATGTCAAACACACCATCAACTTATCTAAACTGTAGGAAAACAAGACAAATTCGCATGTTAAACCCTTTCCAAATTTACCCATGAATAAATTAGCCATAAACGGAGGAAAGCTTTTACCCATTGTCGTACCATGTTCTTATTTGAAGAATTGATGGTTAATTTTGAAAAAGGTTTGTTTCATAATTGAAGAGATTCTTATATGTACTTATGCATCGTCCAAATGGTTTTGCTTTAAACCATCTTCTTGAATCTAGATAGACTAAGGTTTGATCAATTGCGCTCGGAACAATGAACAAACGTAGAACAAGATTAAAATGTCATCTTCTGTAAGTTCAATGTTTCTACTTTTATCAATAAATTCATATAAACTGAAACACCACAGTTGGGGTATTGATAGGAGAGATTATTAATTTTACTATACAACCATTTGGACAGCAGATAAGTAGGTGCATTATTAGTACCACAAACAGGGGGTCGCATAGCATTACCTGGTTTATGAATCTTAGGCAAGCAATACATTTTAGGTAGTGCTGAATTGGTCATGGGAGTGTACGTGCCTGCGTACGAGCGTGTGTGTATGTTTGTTGATGTATGTTAGTATCCACATATAGACCTTAAACATATGGAGTAATTATGTCCGATGGAATTTTTTTAAGACGACACATAATTTAGCCACAAAGCTTCCTAAAGCAGAATGTAAATGTTCGTTCAAATTATTTCAATATCTGAATAACGATCAACTAACTTTATAGGAAAATATGTTAATATATTTTTTAAAGAAAATTTTATTTAGTTTCTTAATAAAGTTTAAAAATTAATAGAATAAGATTGAAACTGTATTATCAATTTTTTATAGAAGTGGGCCGCTCTGGAGATTTTTTTTTCAAATTAGCATCTAGATGTCTATTAACACCTATCTGACATAAAGTTTTAAACGTCCGCCTGACAGATTATTGTTCTTGTTTTTACAAGGTTGCCTATTTTCGTTCTAAACGTATTTAAAAAGTTATTGTACAAATGACCTAAAATAATTAGTATCAAAATTATATAATTTCTTTTAATTTCCATTTTGTAGATTGGAAGGTCATGTGTTGCTCCACACCAGCTATTTACTTTTGAGATCCATAATAATTCGAAGTTCTAAATGATTTAAACTAAATTTTGACTCCGGTTGGGTATTTTCCGATGTATATGCTCAAAGACATGTAATTAATATTGTAATGTTGAATGGATTGGGGTCGTAATCAACGTTGAAAGCCTTGTTTGGTACAAAACCCACAATGCATCGTTTATGTAATTGCCAATAATAAATGCTATCAAGGGAGTACCTCTGTGTACCTAAAACTATAGTCACAACTTTTACGCCTGTCCTTGTTACAAGATATTTACCGTTAGATACCTTTTAAACCTTAGCGTGCGCAAATGATATGGTAGGATTGATTTTCATCCTTCTCACTAGTAAACTGGCAGCCAAATTTTTTGTTTTAATATCTGAACCTGCAGTAGTCATTAAACAAGACGTGTTTCTTGAACGAACAGATTTTGCCTTCACTGCAATACCACTATTAACCCTTTCAAGGTAGATTTTTTTTTCTTTAATTTTTCAAAATAAACTATAAAATATTAATAAATTTATTGTACATTACAAAACATCAAAATAACTTCCATCCTTTTAAGAAAAAAATACAGGGTGGTTTCACCATGAAACCACTACGCTTTAAAAAAACAAATCCTCAAAAAATTATTTGAAACAGAAACTCTTAAAAATGTTTACTGTGATATTAATAAAAACAGTTTTTCTTGTCGCTTAAGCACAGTCCGACTTGACAAGTTGAACATGCCCATCTTGTTCGATGTTGTTCGGCTTTGGAGCTGCAAAGAAGACACCTTCTTGAATTTGAGTGTACCGACATGTGTTTTGCTTGGTCCCATCGTTTTTCTAACGGAAAATTAGGTTTAAAACTACTAACGAGATTATACGAAAATGTAATCTTTCACCATTATTACACATAATAGAATCTTCATCTCTTTTTTAGTTATTCTTTACTATACTTTACTTCTATAGTTGGCTTTATACGTTTCTCTAACTGTTATATTAATAGCAGGCTGTTTTACTTTCACAAAATTGTTTGAACATCTTTAACAATTTTAATAGATATTACTACTGATGAAGATAACTGAAAGTGTCATCGAAACGTTTAAATTGTATAATATAAAAATACACTATTAAAAAACCCAAAAAAGATATGTATTTTATTATTAACGAGCTGTGCGCCGCTGGGTTTTCCTCTTAGTGGTACCTCGATTCTGGCGCCCACTAACCCATCCACATCGGAAACTTTTTAAATCTATTCTACTATTGTCACATCTATTGGTATAAATGACGTAAGAGTTTATTTGGAGCTCCTTTGCGGTCTTTACGTATGGCACCACAGGTGTAAATATTTTCAGTTTGAAGTTTTCGGAGCAAGGGAAGTGAGGTAAAATAATTATGAAAAAGACAAAATAATCTTTACCCACCAGTGATCGGGTGAGATCAATTACGACCCTTGTTCCTAAAAGTTTTTCTGTAGTATGTGTTTTGCCCGTATACATTTCAAAATTGTCTGTATAGCCCGTCTCGTGGGATCTAACCCATACTTTATAGCCCCTTTTCATGGGCTTGTTAGGCATATATTGTTTCAAAGCTGATCTTCCCTTGAAACGGATCATGGATTCATCGATGAACATCGTCTTCGATGGCTGGTAGTATTTCCCGAAAGTAGTTGACAAAGTTTCAAGGATAGCTCTCACTTTATACAACTTATCATACCCAGGTTGTCCATGTTTTGATTGTAAAATCCCTAAGTTGTGTCTTGGATGACCAAAAATCACGGTAGCTTGGTAAATGTTTCATTGCCATCATTATATTTATCGCAAAAAAGATTTTGATTTCATTAAAATTTGTAGGCAGAAATGATTTACCACTTTGCGAATTTATTTGTGGCGCATATAAGTTGGTGTGGTAAACGATATGTTCTAGCAAACCATTTGGGAACAGGCACAGAAAACCGCTACTGGGGTATCACATTGGTCTGAGATGTTACACGCGCCCACACTTTCACAAAACATCTTTGCTACAATATTAGCACCAACAACACTCTTCCAAATAAACCTGTCAATATTCTCCCGTCTTATCAGTTCAGTAAGTGGTCGCTTTATTCACCACCATCATCGTTTTCAACTTCATTTCCCGCCCTACATCTTCCACCATATTGAGAATAGGTGTTGTAATACCAGTAATTTCATTGGTTTCCTATCTAATCCATCTTCGGTCTCGGAATCAGTTCCGCAAGGATTACTTTCATGAAAATTGATGAATTCTTCAGGTTTCATGTTTTCTAGTTCACAACAGGCCCACGTGTTCTTTCCTAAAAGTTTACCCAATCATGTGATTTTTGTATCAATAGTTGAAATACTCAGCAGGAATTTTTAGAGTCATATAAAATAAGTAAAACCAAACTATTATCAATGATTATTTACCAGCCATTTTCCAAATCTGGTTCAACAAATCAACCAAAAACACGCCACAAATTTGTTTACTTGAGTAACGACACCGGCACTCGTTTCATACTGCAATGACAAGAATCAGTCTATTCATTAGGCACGAATCATTTTTTCCTCAATAGATGGCGCCTATGGTGTGGTGCACGTACGGTGGTATCGCAATAAAACCACTACCCCGGCAAATTCTCTCAAATTAAAACTGCGGTATTACCATTATACCACTAAGCTTGAAAGGGTTAAGAAACTTTACTCTATTAAATGGATCTGCGTGCATGTATCCGATTATCTCCACTTGCTTACTTCTTGACATAAGCTATCGGTGTTTAGTGAAACCATTTAGTATTTCCTGTGGTAATCAGCTCTCCTACGGTGTTGTTGTTTTCTTAAAATATGTGTTGTGTTATAGTGACTCCATTTCTTGGTTTAAATACACTACACCTGTATCCAATAAGGATCAAAAAAATGCGACGAAAGGGACCCAACAATAAAGCTACATAAAGGCCGGAACTATTTCTCTTAGGACCTGATATTACGCGAGGTGTCGCTTCAAACTATAAAGTTTCTCTTTTAATGAAGTTATTTAGCAAGAAAGTTACCCAAGGTTGTGCAGATTATTTCCGAAACTACAATTTTCCTGTTGAGGAAACTAACGAAATCTGAAATTTTGATATCGTTAAAAAATGTTTATCAGTCTCAACATATAATGAACACTGCATTTACGCTTTCTTAAAAGAAACGAAAGAAAACTTGTTTCCATGCAATCTATAACACGAGGCCTACCGTAAGGGTGTGCAATGATGTTTAAATATATTCTAATGACGTAATTCTTATATTACCACTATTTACACAACAATCAAAGTAACATAGGCTCTCATTGCGAAAATATTGACGTAGAAAATTTCATTATGATCTAAGTTGTTAAGTAGACATTCTCAAAAATTCTGATTCTTGTGGTAATATTTTATGAATCTGTTGACAACTTTCCTAAGAACTAAGAGCCTTTGTATTATAACTTTAATATTTCCAACTTATGTTTATTTAATTAGCCTTACAGATCATTGCTTCCTATCAGTACAGTCTAATTTTCAAAACTACACCACAATTTAGGATTTAAATTCATAACTGTTGTAGAGTTTACAGTTTTGTTGGGAAACCGTACCCTAAATTCTTTGTAACACTTTAAATGACAATACTGTCATTTCTGAAGTAAAACTTCAGTAAAAATGTTTATTCAATCTTAATAATTTTATGAAACATTTAAGTTAATGTTAATTAAAAGTTTGACCTAATCCAATCCATGACTGCATTTAACCTTTTTGCATTGTTCTCTCTATATTTCATAAGTACTACCAAAACTTATACCAACTACTTAGGTCCTACATCCTTTCCCCAAGTATTGGAATTTAGTTAATAGTCTAATGCCTTTACTGTTTACGAAAGTTTAAAGATTACCTTCCAGAGATGATCACGTGGTCATTGTTGCACAACTGCTCTCATCCACTAAATCGTTAACTGAGTACAAGTGCATACAAACAAGATCCTTCCATAACGTCAATAATATACACGCTTTTGTATGTACTCTAGAACAAGAAAAACGACCCCGTGAACATGTTCAATTCGTCAGATCTTAATGAGAGTTTTGCTACGTTCACAAATATTTTTTATCATTTTAATAGTTCGTTTCCTATTAAGGGAATTTAAGTAAAAAATAAGCAGAATAAACAGCGGATCACAACTGACATAGTACGTCATATACATGGTCTTACTAAACAGAACCCACAAGACTTAATCTTAAAAAAACAGTATAACATTCTTAAGCGGCAACATAATATTAATGTCAATGAAGCAAACACTCGGTATAACGACAACAAAATATCTAATTCCAGTAATAAATGTAGAGCTGCGTGGGAAATAATAAATAAAATTAACGAAACCAAAGACACGCCACACGACCATCAGAATTAAGAAATAATTCTGATGTATATAGTTTTTAAAGAAGACTTTGAAATTACTCGAGGCCATAAACCAGCTATGTAGAGATATGCTCACTAATTAATCGTTTATTTGAGGAGGGGTGGTTTCCACCTAGGCTGAAGGAGGCAAAAGTAATCCCCATCCATAAAAGCGGCGATCCATGTTTACTGGATAACTATAGACCAGTATCGGTATTATCAGTCAAAAATTTTAAAAGCTTACTTTATAAGACTCAGCGCGTTTCTAGATAAATGCAACATAATATACAATGCACAGTCTGGATTTCGAAGGGGAAGATCAACCAATGATGCTCTAGTAGACGCTTTCGTTGAAATTTTACAAGCATTGGAAAAGCAACAAAAGCGTGTGGATTATACTACGACTTTTCCAAAGCATTTGACACTGTTGATCATAATCTGCTACTTCAAAAACATGAAACGTAGGGAAAACGTGGAGTTGCGTTGGAATGGATACGCAGCTATCTTAAAAAACGAACGCAAAAAGTGTGTTGGGGGGGAAAACTTTCAGAGGCAGTAAATATCGAATACGGAGTTCCACAAGGAAGCCTGCTAGGTCCGCAGCTATTTATCATACACATCAATGACCTCACTCCGGTATTAAATACTATTTCTGGAATAAAACCAATACATTACACCGACAATTACGCGCATTTTAATATCAAATAGCATAAAAGTAATACAGCGACAGATTCACTTATGTAATGCAAAGATAACCGAATGGGCGACATGTAACAATATAATTTTAAATAAAAATAAAACAAAGGTGCTCCCTTATTCCCTGAACAAAACTATTTGTCATAAATTTAACAACTCTATTGTTATGAACCAATGCATCTATACCAAATTTCTTGGAGTTAACTTCGACATGAAACTAAACTGGGTCAAGCACTGCCGCGAATATACAATGATTAGACTACGTAACAACGTAACCGTAAATACCTTAAAGCTAGTTTACTATGGTCATGTGCAATCTAGACTTACGTACGGTCTAATGTGTTGGAGCAACTTAGTAGCAGCACACTCTATTTTTCTGCTACAGAAACGAATAATAAGAACAATAAGTTGCGTATCGAACCAACCTTTTACATAAAAGTTTTCTATACATCGGCATACAATTATTTAACAAATTACCAGAAAACATAAAAAAAATAAAAGAAGTACGGCATTTTAAAGTAGTACTCACTAAATTACTCTTGAAAGATTGCTTTTGCCATATAAATGACTTTTTAGACACCTAATTGTAAATATAATTTTAATCTAGTTATTTTTATATATATCGTGTATGTTTTTAGATACATAATTAACTTCCAGTAGTTTCGATTGATGTTTTGTGTCAATTTAGTATATGAACAAAACATTTTAAAATAAAACTGTTTCTTAAACATTGTTACGTTAATGGAAGAAAATGAAATAAAATATCAACGTGTTTCATTTCCTCCCCAAACTGGGAGTCGCACCATGATGTGTGTATATGTAATAATCAACTGTATGAGGAAAATCCCTTGAAGCAATGTCATACAGGGTAGACGGTAATAGGACTCGAACCCATTACCCGTCGAGTGATAAGCAAATCGTGTTACCACAAACTCTCCGGATTGGCAATTAGGGTGCAGATATGAATGTATACGAAAATAAATCTTAACCGAGCAATCTTAGTTTACAGTACTAATACAAAATTGCAACTGCTTATTACATAATATTCTTTATTTGTTTAAGAATTGTGTAAAAATACAATAAATTGAATATTATAAGTGTTTTGTAACTGTGGTTTCATATTAGTTGAGTTGACAGACCTATTTTCACAGTTTTTACTTTTTGAGTGCGACGTTTCGGAAGCGGACTCTGCTTCCTCAGGGTTAGTCCTGAGAAGGACTTTTATCGCACTTGAGCCGAATTCGTATATTATAACTTTTTCCCAAGCACTGAGAGTAGTCAAGTGCTCGGGAAAAAATCATAATACATAAATTCGACTCGAGTGCGAAAACAGTCCTTCTCAGGACTAAGCCTGATGACGCAAGCAGAGTCCACTTCCGAAACTGTGGAAATAGGCCGACCAACTCAACTAACAATAAATTGAGTTAGATGTGTAAAATGCGATGAATTCAGTTAAACGTTGATATATAAATACAAATTGAAGATCAATATTTCTATTCACATATAAAGTATTCGTTTACCTAAACGAGAAAACACTGTTTACTAACTGTTTACCAAACCCTTCATTGTTACTTTTTCAATATACGTTATGAAGCAAAAATTGACGCAACCAAATTGTTATATTAGAAATTTTGGTTAAGTAGAGCTTAAATTCTTATAATGACAGAATTGACCTAATAAATTCATTAATGTTATTATTTACCAGTACGCTAGCAGGTATTCACTTACTCGTAGCTTGGTATGCATTAATCTTAAACGTGCACGAAAAAATTGAGTATTAATTACATTAAACTTTGCTATTTTTGGCATATTCACAATTTGGTATAAATAAACGTCCATTGCTTTTACCTTCCAGCTTACATGCAATAGACTTTTTAAAGCCCTTGACGAGTTTCGCCAAGATCGGCCATGATGTCTGAGTATACGTGTGTGAGTGTGTGTGTGTGTGTGGGTGCTTGCGTGGATGCATGCGTGAGTACGTGAGTGGGTGAGTGCGTGGGTGTGAGTGTAGATGTATCTTAGTATATACAATATCTCCAGAACGACAATACGTACGTAATTTCGTATTTAAGTTTGTTTTCAGTTCTCCTGGAGCTGATTAGATTTTGGGAGAAAATCAGTGGGGGAGAAAGAGGGGTTCTTAGGAGCAATTTTGGTTTTTATCAAATATTTCTCAAACTGCCATATATTTCAAAGATATAAAAATACCAACATACCAATACCTTAAACACGTCGTTTAATTAGGTTCTATGCAATTTTTAATGGAATAGGCAGTGTTAGTTCAAAATTGTTCAATATCTGAACAACGATTGACTGCATAGGAAAATGTGTAAATATATCTTTGAAAGAAAATTTACTCTAACATAACGTTTTTTTTAGAAAGTTTCTTGATGCATAGTCAAATAAGTTTCAACGAATTAATTAAATAAGATTGAAATGCTTAAACTATATTAGTGATATTTTTACAATGTTGCCTATTTTTGTTACGAACGTATTAAAAAAAGATATTTTCTGATATTTATGACAATTCACACAAAACGTTGAAATACTAGGATATATTTAAATTGAGCTTAAATGGCAATGTAACATCTAGAGCTAAAATTTCGTATTGGAATAGCTACTTGAATTATTTGATTAGATTCATCTGAGCTTTGGGACTGTGCAATACTATCAATGAATTAGACCGTGTTTATGAAATCCAGCCATATACACGTTTATAAGACAGATGGTTTATTTATTGTTTACAATGACCACATATGCCTTATGCAAAGCTGAATAATTTTTTATTGGATCAGTTGCATAATAGCTAGTTATATAAGTTACAAAATAAGCGTGTTTTTTGAACTAGATGTGAGGAGCGTAGCGAGTGGTCAAAACATCGTGTACAAAAACAAGCAATTTTGCACCGTGTTTTATACAAGATTTTTTGTAATTTAGACATTGTTGAAAATTATCACATTCTATGCATTTTCGTCTTAGCACTAGTGAGATTTCTTTCTAACACATGTGTTGAAACGAACCACACTTGACAATTAAAATTCATGTCAAAAAGATATTTTGTAATTACATTGCAAAATACTATTTTTACAAATAAATAAATAGAACATGTCGAACAAAGCTTGACCATTTAACCACATGTTGCAATAAATAAATGATTGTCTCCGAGATAAAAACGCAAAATTTTCCTTTTTTTTTGTTGGTTTTAATGTAAGTTTCCCGTAATAATAAAGTCGTGTAAACAAATTTATATCGATAGCTAATCACCGCCACCTTGCTTTAGGTGTAAACTAGTTTTTATTTTTACTATTCTTTGTTAATATTATTTTGATTTATAAACGTTACTTATAAAATTATTTATTGTTTAATAAACGGCTAAGTTTTCTTGATAATTCTTTCTCAGTATATAATTCACGGGTTGAATCACCAATACGTAAAGCTCATTAATTCTAATTTAAGCAATTTTATTGTTTGAAAGCACCACTATGATTTGACACTTAACTTTATCCTTCCCTATCTCGTATAATCAACATAAGACCGCGTAGGATACTACGTAACGGTCAACTATTTATCAGATTTAAGTTCTTAGAGGTCACTTCAGCGTTGAAATAATTCTGAATCTCAAATTAATGCCAGTAAAGTCAAGATGCTACTAAATCATTTTTAACAGAACTTGTATCAAGTGAATAAGTTCAATACTATGCTCTTAAAAAATTTATAGCCCTAGAATACTATTACTAGTCTCATTTTATTGAAAAAAATGTGTACACCTATAAGTGTTTTTAAATTATTATACATGCAATCATACCCGCTTTGATGATGTTACACTAAAATCACATGAGCTTTATTTTTATGAATAATGTGTTATGTCATCCACAACACACACACACACACACACACACACACACACACACACACACACACATGCACACACCCAATCACACAGCACGCACGACACACACACACACACACACACACACACACACACACACACACAACACACACAGACACACACACAGCACACACACACACACACACACACACACACACACACACACACACACACACACAACACAGACACAGACACAGACACACGACACACGACACACGACACACGACACACAGACACAGACACACAGACACACAGACACACAGACACAGAACACAGACACACTGACACAAGACACAAAGACACAAAACACAGACACACAGGCACACAGACACACAACACACCAACACAACACCAACACACACACACACACACAACACACAACACGCACAACACACACACAACAAACAACACACACAAAACCACACACACACACACACAACACACAACACACAACACACACACACAACACACACACACACACACACACACAACACACACACACACAACAACACACACACACACACACAACACACACAACACACACACACACACACACACACACACACACACAACACACACACACACACACACACACACACACACACACACACACACAACACACACACACACACCACACGACACACAGCACACAACACACAGACACAACACACAGACACACAGACAACAGACACACAGACACACAGCACACACACAGACACACAGACACACAACACACAGACAACACACACACACACACACACAGACAAACACAAACACACACACACACACACACACACACACACACACACACAACACACACAAGACACAACAACAACACAGACACACAGACACACAGACACAACAAAGACACAGACACACAGACACACAGACACACAGACACACAGACACACAGACGCACATACACTCAGACTAATAGACACAAAGCCACACAGACACAAGACACAGACACACAGACACAACTTCGCGTTCGACTTTCACTCCGATCAGACGTGTTTGCGGGAGCTCGCGCTTGAGGTGAAAGTTTGTGACTTGACGATTTTCATACCAATTTGTGAACATTTTTAACTGATTGTGACTGTGTTAACAAATAGTGACTATATTTTTAATAAATAAAGTGAAAAAGTGGCCCAGCAGTTAGGATTAAAAGTGAAAATTACGGTTTCGAAGAAACAGGAGTAAGTTTTCAAATTTATCATTGTTTTAACTGTAGGATAGGGAATATTTTTTGCATTTACGGATAGATACGTTTTTATTGTCGTTTTAGTGTAGATTTTGGATAGAATTTTGGTTGTTTTTATCGGAAAAACGCATATTTTCAGTAATTTAGAGAAAGAGAAAGTTGGCGTGGGTCACGCAATTACGTGCCCACGCCGCTGACGTCACGTCATTAAGGGAAAGCCCGCATTCCTAAGTAAATTTGTATAGCGGAAATTTCTATATAAACTAAATATTTGATTTTATAAAAATATACAAATACTTTAAATACATTTATCAGATTTCTTTTGTACAGCACAAGTAAATTCTAAAATAGTTTAATTTAAGTAAATAACTGCAGCCGGCGTGGCAACGGTAGGGTGACGTCAGCGGCTTGGGTACGCGGCTTCGGTCGCCATCTTTTTTCCTTATATTTTAATTGAACCTTACATCCGATTCTTTAAAGTGGTACAAAGTTATCCCCCTTTTTTGTTCCGGTCGCTTTTAAATATATTTTTAATTTTCCGATAGAAACACAAAATTAATTAAGAAAAGCGAGAAAGCAATTGGCAAGTAGGATAGGCGTGGGTAACGTGGTCACGTGCCCGCGCCATTTTTGTGACGGTTAATCTACAATAAAATCTTTCATAAAACATGGATGGCGCAGATAGTGATGAGGGGTTTCAACGGGCAGGGAAGCGGAAAACGCGTTTAACAACTAGGATCCGCGAAACGACGGAAAACGTTAGGGAATGCGAGGGAAAGCTAGTAGCTAGGGGTAGGCAGGCTAGTTGCCCGAAACAGGGCCCAGTGGCGGAGGTAGACAGCGATAGCGACGAGAATACAACGGATCGCAATATCCGAATCCTGAGGAGCGGCATCCGGGAACAGGAAACGATTAACGGTCGTATCGTCGAGGCATTAGACGCCGACACTGGAAATATTGAAACACTCACACCGGAAAAGATATTAGAATGCGAAATTAGCACTCTTTGCTCATACGCGTCCTTCATGATACCGGAAGACGGGTCAAAGTCGTTTCCGGTGAGCAATAGGCGGCAGGTTCGCGCGCACCTGACTATGATAGGTGTAAAAATGGGTAAATTGCTAGGGATTATCGACGAATTAAGAACGGCGGTAGGCAAAAAGGATCGCGAAATTAAATCTATCAGGGAGGAAAAGCAACAAGCGTCAAGACAGGGAAATGGGTCGCGTGCTACACCGAGCTTAGCGGAGGGTCTTACTTACGCGGAATTGGTTCGCGCGGGCCCTTCGAACAGAACGGAAATTGCGCCACCCGTTAACAGGAACGCGTTTAGCGTTAGCGTGATGGCAATTAACGAGGGAACCACGCCGGAGGAAGTAGGGAAAATGTTAAAAGAAAGGGTTAACCCCGCGGCGGAAAATATAGCGATTAAAAAGGTACGGCAGACGAGACAAGGGGTAATTGTAGATTGCGTAGGGAAAGGGGACGCGGAAAAGCTTACGCGAGCGATCCAAGAGACCGGATCCTTACAGGGGCGTGAAATCAAGAAAGGACACCCTCGTGTACTTTTCAGAAAGGTAGACAGGGAAATAACGGCGGACCAAATAATAGACAAAATAATAAAATTCAACGGGGACCTGGTAGCTAAAAGAGGGATAGATTTAAAGAGGAAATTAAGGAAAGGTTTAGGTTAGGCGGTGAGGGCGCAACCCCTACGCAGTCGTGATCTTTGAAGTTCACCCTGAGCTCCGTAATGAGATTGTAGGGAAAGAGGTGTGTTTGGGATGGAGCAGCGTGACGGTGGAGGACCATCTTTCGGTCCTGCACTGTTATAATTGCTGGGGAACAGGGCATCAGGCTAGAAACTGTAGGGATAAGGAATTTTGCGGAAGATGCGCGGAAGTAGGGCACAGGGCTAGGGAATGTCGCTCGCAGAGGACTAGATGTGTCCAATGTATGCGGGCAAACGAAGGTCGCCGCGAAAGGTTTGACGAACGCCACGCGGTGCTGGACTTTGAATGCGGAAGTCACGCGGCGTTAAAGCGAAGTATCACCCTAAAGACCGATTATGGACGCTAAAACAATAAAGTAACGACCGGAGCGCACGTAAAGGCGGCCGTTGAGACTAGCGCAATTAAACGCGGGCAGGGGTAAAGGGGCGACTAGTAACCAGTAAAACCCTAAAAACGAGGATATCGACATCTGCTTCGTACAGGAACCACACGTGTACCGCGGAAAAATAATAGGATTCCCCGGAGTACGAGGTAACCAGCGGAACCAACGAAGGGGCGAAGAGTTGCATCGTACATCACCGACAGGGGTTATCGTCGACGTTAGTCGGACAGCTATCGGACGAACTAATCACCACGTGCGAAATAAAATCCGTCGCCGGAAATCTTACTTTTACGCCGTGTCGGTTTACTTACCGCCGACGGGAAGCGCATACGACGGCGACGAGCTCTTGGCTAAATTCGATCGGGTTACGCCGCGCTAAACGGAAAACTCACGATTTTGCGGGAGACTTTAACGCGAAGTCACCGCTGTGGGGGCCCACGAAGAAGACGCGAGGGCGAGGCGATTTGTGACATAATCGAAACTAGGAATTTAATATCGTATAACGACAACGTGAACCGACGTTCGAAGGTCCCAGAGGAACAAGTTACGTAGACGCCACGTTCGGAACGGTAGAAATGTATAACGCGTCGCGCGAATGGAACGTAACGGAAGTAGAAACGCTGTCCGACCACAAATTAATCACGTGGATCATGGAAACTGACGAAAAACGAGCGACGAAGGTCAAACCGTGAGGTACTGTAACGGTAAGGCGAAGTGGGAAGAGTTCGACCGCGTATATCGAGCGGAAATAGGCGACATAGGGGAAATAGCAACTCAAATCGACAGTGACGATGCCCTGGAGGAGTGCGCAGCTAAATTAAACGAAGCCGTAAGGGTAGCGTGCGAGGTTTCGATGCCTCGCAAAAAGAGCTACAGGAAAAGCGTGCCGTGGTGGACGCCGGAACTGACAACCCTGAGAAGGGAAGTTAACCGGCTAGCCCGTAAATCGAGACGACACACTACGATCCCGGGAAGACAAGAAGAAAGGATACGGGAATTTCGCGAGATAAGAGCAAGGTATAAACGAACGATAGAAGAAACGCGCACGCGGAAGTGGAAAGAGTACTGCGCACAAAACTCCGGAAAGGACCCTTGGGGAACGGCGTATAGGATCCTAAGGGGTAAGCAAACGGGAAGACGCGGCCTAACTACGGTTAGGCGGGAAGACGGGTCGATGACGACAGGCGCTCTAGAAACCGCGGAGACGCTATTGGAAACGTTCTTTCCGACGGACGACCGCAATAGCGACGAGCCGGTTCACCGGGCAATAAGGAAGGCGCACGAAACACCGGGAATGTGCGGACCGGACGACCGAAGCATCACCGCGGAGGAAATCCGCAAAGCATTGAAACGCATGAGCACCAAAAAAGCACCGGGACACGACGGGATCCCACCGGACGCGGCGTTAAAAGCGCTGGACGCTACGCCGGATGTCTGGTTGAAGATTTTCAACTCGTGTTTGGACAGGGAATATTTCCGGCATGCTGGAAATTACAAACGATGCGATTCATTCCGAAAGCGGGAAGAAGACGCCACGGACCCTAAAACCTACCGGCCGATAAGTTTACTTCCAGTCATAGGAAAAGCCCTGGACAGAATAATAGCGACGCGTATAGAACACCACGTAAAAACCGCGGGAGGATTTAACCCAAATCAATTTGGATTCAGCTCGGGAAAGACCACCGTAGACGCGATAAGGAAGGCAGTCCGGGAAGTTAAAGCGGCGAGAGCGAGGGGATTACTCGCCGTCATATCGCTCGACATCCGAGGCGCTTTCGATAGCGCCTGGGTGCCGGCGATAGGATGGGAGATGCAGAGACTCCTACTACCCGGAATTTAATCAAGATCGCCGGAAGCTACTTCAAGAACAGGACGGCGCAGGTGCAACTGACCAACGAGGTTGCGAGGAGGCGGGTAGAACGCGGATGTCCACAGGAAGCTGTACCGGGCCGGTATATTGGAAGATAATATATGACACTATATTCAGAGCCAGGCTGCCTCCGGGATGCAGCCTAATAGGATACGCCGACGACACGTTATTAATCTCAACGGCCGCCCAATATAAACGGTTAAAAGCGTAACGAACACTGCACTTGAAACGTTAGTCGCGTGGGGACGCGAGTTTAAACTCGAATTTAACGCGAATAAGTCGGAAGGGTTATTTTACGGGAAACACATAAACCAGCAGAAACCATCGTTTAGGTTGGGTAACGAAAGAATTCGCTGCAAGGAGTTTATTAAATATTTAGGCGTCCTGATAGATAACAGGTTAAACTGGAAAGAACACGTTAAATACGCGAGCGCAAAGGGAAAACAGATAGGGAATAAAATAGGAGCGGCCGCGAAATTAACCTGGGGAATCAAGGGAGCGGCACTAAAAACTATATATGAAGGCGCGATACAGCCGGCTGTATTATACGGGGCAGAAATTTGGGGGAAAGACTAGGCGTAAAGGAACGAAATAAACTTTTAAGCGCGCAACGAACGATGGCCGTCAAGACGGCCCGGGCGTATAGGACGGTATCAACCTAGTCTTAAGCACGTTATTGCCGGACCAACGAGACCGTACAGTGGCCCGAAGAGGCGGAAGGGCAAGCGGGAGAGTACTCGGCGGACTAGGATACGCGAACAGAACGGCCGAAACGAGGGTCGACGCCGGCGAACTGGGGCATCCGGCCGACGTGGCTTCATCCTCCGACTTCTACATCGGAGAGGAGGAGCGGCCGACGTCAGGTGCTACACGGACGGCTCGGCATCGGAAGGGGAACGGGCGGCGTACGTAATATACCGAGGTGGGAGGAAATAGCTAGCGGCGGAGTAAGGCTGGACGAGGGTTGCAGCAACTTCCAGGGCGAGCTGGTCGCGATCGTCGAAGCCCTAGGGTACGCGCTGGGACATTTGCGAGACGTCCCGGAAATATCCATCCTGTCGGACAGCAAAGCCGCACTGCTCGCTCTGACAAACGTCTCTAGGCCTACCGAACTCGTGGCGGAGGCCTGGCGACTGTTACGTCGGGTAGCGGCGGTGTCGGCCGTCAAGCTACATTGGGTGAAGGCACACGCCGGAAACCCCGGAAACGAGAGGGCAGACCGGCTCGCAAAGGAAGCAGCTAGGGACGACAACGCGCGGATCGCCTACGCCAAGATTCCGATGACCACGGTAAAGAGGTTACTGTTAAACAGGACAATGGAAAGATGGCAGGAAGATGGACCGGCGCGGCGACCGGCCGCTTAACCTTCAGGTTTCTACCGGACGTCGCACAGAGGATATTTACTGCACCCGAGTTGGACCCCTTTACAGTCCAGCTCGTAACGGGGCACGGCGGAACCGGAAGTTACCTAAAAAGATTCGAGAAGACCGAAGACGAACGGTGTGCGTGCGGGCACGCCACCGAAGACTCCGGTCACATAATTTTCGATTGTGAGATCGAGGAAGGCGCTAGAAGGTTGGCGGATACGAGACTGGTCGGCGCGGCCTACAGTGGCCACAAACGTGGGAGGAAATCACGGCGATGGCGGGCGAACGGGAATGGTGGACGGAACTATCTAAATTCGCGAAACAAGTGCAGAGACTTAAACCGAACGTTGCGCGAGTAGTGTAATCCGGGTCGTTATTACTAAAAATCGCGTCTTTTACCTATTGTGACACATTACCGATTATGACTTTATTACCGATTGGGACAATATATAAACCGGATTTGACAGTGGCGGGCGCGCGTGCGGCATCAAGTTTCCTCATGTCGCGCGCAAACTATTTTAAGGACCACCGGATCTAAATTACGTTCCGGTGTTAGGGTAGACCCCCTCGGAAGAGAGGCGGAAGAAACGGATCCCCGATAACCACGTAAAGGTCTTGCGAATGGTTGCCGTGGGTGGGATGCGGGCGGAAGAAGCCGCAGGACGGTGCGGACCTTGCGTCAACCGGATGTCGCTCGTAAGGAAACGACGGGCGAACGAAGGTCCATCCACGGCATCGTTTCGGGTCAAGTGGAAGTTGCCAAGTTTTTATTGGACGTCGCCGATCTTCCGAGGGCATCGAATCGATGGGAAGAGTAGCGGATAAGGACCACCGGAGCAGCCACGGAGTCGGAGCGACGTGGGGGCGACGGTGTTAGTGAAAGTGCTAGTGCTAGTGACCGCGAGTGACAGTGTTTATCCTGCGGAAATGACGGAAAAGTGCTAGTGCTTGAGTAGGTTTGACCGGACGCAAGCTTCACTTGCGTACAGTCGACGCATTTCCTTCAAGGGAAAAGCGTCGACTTAGATAAGTAGCGTCGAGGGCGCGAGCTTCACTCGCGTACAGGCGGCGCCGTTTCCGGTGACGGAGACTATAAGCTCCGTCGTCGGAAAGGGCGCGTACCTTATGCATGTATGGGTGCGGGCCTCACTCGCACACAGGGACCACGGTCGCCGACTGTATCCGGCGAACGCGGACCCTTAGCGCTTTCTCTCGAGGGCGCGGGCCTCACTCGCGCACAGGAGTTGCGGCCGCCGACTGTAGCCGGCGTATGCAAATCCTTAGCGGTAGCCTTCCGGGCACGGGCTTCACTCGTGCACAGATGCCGCCGTTCTCGGTTCACCGAGAGCGGCGGCATCTTAGGGAGTACGGAACGGGTACGACACCAGTCGTGCACAGGCACCTTCCTTTCGACGCCTGCCACCGAAAGGACGGTGTTCTTAGTTAGCGTATACGAACACGGGCGTGGCTCGTGTATGATACCTTTGATTTTCTAGTTTCGGCGAAATCGGGGTATCCTAGTTAAGTAGTTTTTAAGAACGTAGATTAAGTAACTAAAACGGGCGAAGGCTTCACCATCGCACAAATTTTCTTTTCCCCCGCTCCAACTCTGGGGAGAAGGAAGTTTTAAATAGAATAAGAGTAATGATACGGACGCGAGTTGCGCTCGCGTACAGCCGCCCCTTACCACTACGTGGAACAAGGGCGACTTACTTAGAATAGATACTTAATATTAATTTAAATAGAGGGCACGAGCATCACTCGTGCACAGACGACTGGGCCGCCGGCTACGTCCGGAAGCCCAGGATTCTTAAATATTTCGTAAGGTAGAATTAAGAAATAGGCACGGGGCGTCGGAGTAGCCGTCGCTCGGACTCCCATTGGGGTCTTAGTTAAGAAATATAGGGAAAGGGCGCGGTGTTAGGCCGCGTACAGGTGTCATGTGACGCCTTTAGATAAGGAACATAAGGGCGGGAAGCGGGCAGTCCGCTTCACAACCTGCATCTGAGCAGGTTTAAAGTAATCTTAAATTAGGAATAGGCGGCCGCAGGATTATCCGGCGGACAGCTCCGCTAGGTAGCTTAGTTAAAGATAAGAAGGTAGGAACGGGCGTAGGATTAGCTTACGCACAGATGCGATTGCCGCATCTTAGACAATACGATTTAGGACGGGTACGGGAATAGCCCGTACACAGGCACCTGCGGTGTCCTTAATTAAAGGACGAGGAATAGCCGAGTACAGATGAGGAGCCGCCGCCTCGGCGACGACTCCAACATCTTAATATAGGTAACACGTGGGAGGAGGCAAGCGGAGCAGCGTGTTCTTTATTTGATTCAGGATTGCTTGCACAGGGTTTCACACTACCCCGGAGCTCGGCGAGCCCCTTCCCTACCTAGTTAAGGAGCATTATTGTTGAATCAGGAATGTAAGCATTTCTACAGGGCGTTGATTGGACACCTGGAGGAATGTCGATAAAATACTACTTGTAAAATATCGATTATGGGACAATAAATATATATTGAATTGAATTGAATTGAATTGACACACAGACACACAGACACACAGACGCACATACACTCAGACTAATAGACACAAAGCCACACAGACACACAGATACACAGACACACAGACACACACACACACGACACACACACACACACACACACACACACACACACACACACACACACACACAGACACACAGACACACAGACACACATACACACAGACACACACAGACACAGAGACACACAGACACACAGACACACAGACATACGGACATACAGACACACAGACACACAGGCACAGGCGCACAGACACACAGACACACAGATATACAGACACACACACACACACACACACACACACACACACACACACACAGATACACACACACACGACAGACACACAGACACACAGACACACAGACACGCAGACACGCAAACAGCAGACACGCAGACACACAGACACAGACACACAGACACACAGACACGCAGACACACAGACACACTACACAGTCACACAGACACACAGAAACACAGACACACAGACACACGGACACACGGACACACGGACACACGGACACACAGACACACAGACACACTGACACACAGACACTCAGACACACAGACACACAAACACACAGACACAGACACACAGACACACATACACAGTCACACAGACACAAGACATACAGAAATACAGACACACAGACACACGGACACACAGACACAGAGTGATTATTAAAATTATTTTATTTCCTTTAATTTCCACTGGGTAGATTGGAAAGTTGTGTGTTGCCCCATACCAGATATTTTCTTATGTACTTACCTATCTCAAAACATGGGGCGGTAAACAAAGGAACATAAGATGAGCATAGGATGACGATGGTTCCGATGTGTGACGTCATCATAGCTCATATAAATATGAGGCGGTAAACAAAGGAAATTAGGATGGGGATGGTGTCGGTGTGTGACGTCATCATAGCTCGTATAAGTACATATTTTATAAATGGTTTAAATATCACTTTCAATGTCAAACTGCTAGAGCGCTGGTGGTGCAGCGGTAGGTGGCTTCTGCCACGCTTTTGGCGCGTGATCGATTCCAGGCTCGTGCACTTTTCTTTCTCTTAGGTTACAGTAGTTTTGTTTATCTAATTTACTTTTGTTAGGTTACGGCAGTGTTATTTTTCTTATCTAAAATAATTGACGTCAACCTATGTTCCTTTGTTTACAGTCTCCTATCAAAACCAAAAACTTGATAGTAACTAATTAACAATGGGTGAATGTCTTATAAAAATTATAGGTATATTGAAACATGAAAAAGGAAGTATGAAAAGACTCTATTATCCATTAGACCAAGACCACAAAATCCATAATTTTGAAATTTTAAAGTTTCTATTACAAAAAAAAAACTATAATAAAGTGTAGTATAAGTTTTTTAATATTCATGAGATTATATCTAAGTAGGTTAATGAAAGCGGATGGGTATAGTGATGATACCGATGGTACTATGACGCATGTAGAAATGTAGAACACAGATTAACGCATGCGGCACAAGAGTTACAGATAATTTAGATATTGAAAATGAAGGTTGATAACATCACTGATCACATATGAAAGATGCACACCATAAACTACCCAAGCAGCTGAGAACAAAATCTAACCAAAAACGGCGCCAACAAAGTGTGATCGGTAAACAAAAGTGCATGGCGGACAGTATAGACGACATAGGTGCTATAAATAATAGATGCAATAAATCATTTTCATACATTTGGCCTAGATAACGTAGATACCATGGATGACTCAGATGACAGACAACAGGGATGAAGCCGGCAATACAGTTACTTAGCTGACGTAGGTAAAACAGGTAAAACATGACTTTAATCATATCATAGGTAACGTAGATGACTATGGCGTTTATGACGTAAACAAACTAGACGATGTGGACAACGTAGGTAACGTAGACGCAGTAAATGATTTAAATTACTTGGATAACCTGTATTACGCGGATGATTTGAATGGCGATGACTAGGTAGCTAGATCAAATGACTGATTAACACATCGCGGATGGCGTATAGATGACGTAAATGACGCTAACAGCTTTGGTGGTGTAAGTACATGTAAATAAGGTAGACGACGTACACTAATATCACGTAGACGGCGTTATCTAACGTAGACAATATAGATGACATACAGGACGTACTTATAAGCGTTCATGGTGCAGCTGATTAATTAGTTTGAATAACGCAGATGTCAGAGATGACGCAGAACACGTAATTAATGGTGATAATGGGATGACGTAAATGACTTTATGATGTAGATGGCTATTTAACGTAGATAACAGAAATGGCACAGAGTGTTGAAATGGCATTGATACGCAGTGTGAGAATAGCGGAGTTAACGTAAATAACTTAAAATCAAATAAAATAAAACCAAACTTATTTTATTTTTAAGCGTTACCAAAATTGCAGTGTGAGGTAAGCACCAAAACAGTCGTCAATTACAAACATAAATAGGTAATATTTGTTGAAGTTAAATTATTAACAAAAACATGAATACAGAAAGGAATATTTTATAGACACTCTTTTTATTTCTTTAACTTAAAATATATGTTTCTCTTTTCTTTTTATTTCTCTAACTTAAAATATATTTTTCAGTTAGAGAAATAAAAAGAGTGTCTATAAAATATTCCTTTTTGTATCCATGTTGTTGTTAATAATTTAACTTTCACATGGTAGCAGAGCGTGGTTCCCACTAGTACACCAAGGAAGAATAAATTTTTAAAAAATTCGTAATTGTCCCAGTGCAAAATGGATGGTAGCAAGGTGCAAATAGGGTTGCTGGAAGGCGAAACAAACTGGACAACTTGAAAGTATAAGTTATGTATACTGTTAAGAGGCATTAAAGGTGCTATGGAGGTAATTGAAGGTAAACTTATTTCACCTTTACCTGAGATTGCAACAAAGGATGCGAAAGAAAAATTCGAAAAGAATTTATTATTTTTCACTCAAATTGACAGTTTTACTTATTCTCACCGTTCATGTGACTGAAAAGACTCTTGAAAAAGTGATATATATATTCAACTGCGAGATAAATTTGGCTGGAGTTATACCGACTGTATGATGGAAATGTTGAAGACAAAACCTATGATTTAAGTATGCAGTTGTTCAGTTACAGAAGACAAGCAGAAGATAATATTGCAACTTACACTTCTAAAGTGAAGGATTTATGGAACAAATCAGAAATTTTAAAAGAAAAAATTGTTGCTGCTAATAACTGTAAGTGCGATTTAGCAGAACTTTTACTTATTTGCAAAATTTTGGACACGTTGCTGCTGACTATTTTTCGTTTAAATCCATCAGGATGTTAATGTCAAATAAAGAACGGACCGTAGACAGATCAACTATGTTCCTATGAAAAGACTTTGACAAATAAGAACGAGAATGAAACCAAGCAAGATGTTTTGTATACAACCAATCATAAGATTGTAAACAAAACATTCTTTTGCAAATACTGTAAGCAAAAAGGTAACAAAATCAAGCAATGTGTAAAATGGAAAGCCACAAAAGCCAACTAACCCAAACAAAGACAGAAACAAAAATATGTCTGTGATAGCCATTTCAAGTATGCTTTATTGTGTGAAAGTGATAACAACTGGTGGAGCTACAAACCATATTACCAACCAAAGTGATGTGTTTGAAACCTTTATCTCATTTCATAAAAGTCACAAAGTCACTACACCAAACGGAGACACTGTTCTTGCGGTACAATTCAATAGAAACATAAAAGCTACGGAGTATATTGTACAAGAATTTTTATCGGACAATGGTGGTGAATTTGTAAACAACCAAGTGAGCAAGCTTCTAAACCAACATGGCGTAAGACATAGATTGCCTATGCCCTATACTCCACAACAAAATGGTTGCTCTGAAAGAGAAATTCGAACAGTTGTTGAGACAGCAAGAGCTTTAATGCACGAAAGGAAAGGACTAGATCAAAGTCTATGGGCTGAATTGATAAACACAGCGACGTTCACCTTGAATCGATCTGGAGTCTCAGGTATTGAACAGAAAACACCCTATGTAGTTTGGTTTAACAAAAAACCCAAACTAAAACGCTTGCGTGTCATAGAAAGCATTTGCTACGCACATATTGCGAAACAACGTCGGAAGACTATAAAATGTGTTCTTATTGGATAAGGCAGCGATGACGGCTATCGGTTATGGTGTTAAGAACAAAAAAAAACTTGTTAGGTCACGAGACGTAATTTTTGATTAATGTAATCATTTGAATTTAGTTGCATTACGAAATCAGGAACCTACCAGATCAGCGTTCTTGAGATGTGACGAAAAAATGCTCAAATTATCAAATGAGGATGTCGAGAGCACTTCCAAGAACATTTTGAGAACGAATATCAAAAGATTTGTCCGATAGAAACTCGCAAATAGATCTCATGATGATAGCATTAAAGAACAGGAAGAATGCAACATCGAAATTAGAAGACATCAAGAAATCGAGCAGAAATACGAAAAAACACACGAAAATTTCTTAAATGGGACACCCTGTATATTTCCTCATATTTAGATTAGTCTTATAATCCCTGTTCTTACAATATGAGGTTGTACATAACCATACAGAGTATTTAAAGAGTTATGACCATTTTTATATCGAAATCGCTATGAAATAAACACTATGTATATGGAGACGTAATAAATAAATAATTGTTTATATTACATAATAAGGTAAACAATATGTTGTAGTATTAAAACTAACTGTAACAAAAATCATCGACGAATATCTGTATACAGAGTGAGCCAAAAAAAATTACGATTTTCTAAAATTTTTTAAATGCACCCTCCCCTATATTTTATTTTCTCAAAACATTGTATTTCTTATACTCTTTCATTTACATGAGGCATTCCCTATCACAAAATAAGTTTAAAGTAAATGTTCAAAACGTCCACCTACAACGTCTATGCAAGTTTGTATTCGATTTTCAAATGAGTGGGTTACATTTCTTAACATCTGTACATCAATACTATTAAAAGCTTCTCTTATCATATTTTTCATATCATCTGGTGTTGTTGGAGACTTGTGGTATGCAGCCCCACATGAAGAAATCAGTTTTTGACAACTCCGGTGATCGAACTGGCCATGCAGTTAGTTCTGCTCTGCCTAACCACCTCACAGGAAAGTAATTATTTAGATGATTGTGAATTGTGACAGTGTAATGAACTGGAATACCATCGTGTAAAAGTCATATTCTTTGTCGAATATGCAGTGGAACATGTTGAAGTAACAATGGCGAATGCTTATTGAGAAAATCTAGATATACACCACCAGTCACACGGCCGTCAAAAAAATGTGGGCCAATTACATAGTCTCCAACAATACCTCACCAAACGTTTATAGACCACCTAATTTGACTACTATGAGTATTACTACAGTAATGATTGCTTGTTGCATAGTAATGAAAGGTATGCCTATTAACTATTCCATGTTTGTGAATCCATCTGTCGTTGTTGGTTACTCTCGGGCAAACTAACACATTAGTATTAGTGTCCGGTAACACAATACCCCCAAAAAATTAATGTATGGGCAGGAATTTTAGGCTATTCCATAATTGGTCCATTTTTTACCAACGGAAACTTGAATGCGGACAAATATTCAGAACTGTTGAGAAACCAGATAGTTCCAACTGTTCAACGCCTCAATATAAATTTTGATATCACTTGATATCAAGAAGGGCAGCCCCTGCTCATACTGCAATAAAAGTTCAACAGTTTTTGGAAACTGCGTTCCCTAACCGTATTATTAGTGGAAAAGGTACTATTAAATATCCTCCTCGCTCACCTGATATCGCGCCGAACGACTTTTTTGTTTGGGGATACGTATCCCAGCAAATTTATTGACACAGATATGAACGTGCTAACAATTTGGACGAACTTCGTGTCAAAATTACAGACTCGTTTAAACAGCATCACCCAAGAAATGTTAGAAAACGCCCGAACTGAATTGTATCACAGATTAGGTTACTGCCTTGCGCAAGGTGGGGGTCTTTTCGAAAATTTTATAAAGTAGAGTTTTGAAAAAAGTGTATTCTGTTAATTTTTAAAAATAGTTGATTTTTCAATAAGAATTATAATGCTAAACTTAAACCTGAAACTTCAGTTATGCCATCAAGGTAAATGTTAATGTTCTTGTTTGTAGCTCTCGTAAGTTTCTTCTTAGTTCTTCTTACGAGTAGTAATCGAATAATGTGATAAATTCGCAATTACAATAAACTTCGATGTTTGAGGTATTATCATTTAATGTTTAAGTGTAAAGTATTTACTTAATAGTTTCAAAGAACACACGACTTTTCAACATCATCTTAATTGCTTTGGTTTCGTTAGAAATGTTGAAGCTAAATTGAAGGAGACTTAAGTAGTTCATATTTTGTGCCTACATACAAATATGAACAAATGGCAGCATCGGTAAAGTTATGTCTCTCTCACACTCATCATGCTTGTTGGGTTTTTTTCTAGCGTATTATAAGTCAGACTAGCAATAATGTTTTTCCATACCTGTATAATATATATATATATATATATATATATATATATATATATATATATATATATATATATATATATATATATATATATATACAGAGTGGGTGTCTACTGCGTGGACAGAGGATTGCTCCTTAACTATTAGAGACATCAAAACCAGTTTTGGTGTGGTAATACACGATCATTAGACCTACATTCTAAAAATACTTAGGTATATAAAGGGTGATTGGCAAAAATATGCCAACCAAAACCTGTGTTTTTTTTTAATGGAACGCCCTGTATATGTTTGCATTTTTTGATCCACTGTTACATTTAGAATAAAAGTATAGAAATTTTTATCTGTATCACTAACCGTTCTGCAGATATCGTCACTTTAGTACCAAAATAGAGTTAACTTTGGAACCACGATGCAAGCGTTGTCACCACGATTTTGTAAATCTGTTTATACCACGGACTATTAATAATAGTCTACTAACAAACTGGGAAATTTTTCGAAAACATGTAAAACTATACAGAATAATTAACTTACGCGAAATGTAATTATTCTCAATTTTTTCAAATGCAACACCTTGTATATTTTTTCACATTTCGATTCCCTGTGAAAAGTAGATACTAATTGATGATAGGTTTTATAGCCATAAGATGGACCCTTCTTGAGATATTGACGCTTTTACCTAAAAATATTCTAAAATACAAATTTACTATGACAATAGAATTCAACAAAACAAATCAGGTAGGCTAGCCGCTCGTAATAAAGAGGAACAATTGCATCTATGGTTTTAAGGTTTGTATAATCATTACAATATTATTCCATTAGTTTGTGTATTTTTGGATTGTCCTTTTGTCAATTTTTGTATAAAATGAATTTTTCCAAAGGAGAAATGGTTGATATGATCTTTACTTACGGCGGAGCTCAAAGAAATGCTTTGCTGGCTACCGATTTATACTGTGAACGATACCCAGAGAGAAGACAGCAGCGGAAAAAATCGTTTATGAATGTAGCTGAGAGATTTATAAGTTCTGGAAGTGTGTGTTTTCCCATGCGCGCAAAAACAAGCCCAAATGAAGAAATGGAGCTTCAAGTTGTGGCATCTCTTATAGAAAATCCGCAAATTAGTACCAGAGACCTAAGTACACACCTAGACCTAAATAGAAATACAGTTAGCAGCTTTATTAAAAAAAAACAAATTGCATCCTTATCATATGAGCAATATCAAGCTTTAAGTGAAATAGATTTTCAAAATCGTGTATCTTTCTGCCAATGGGTTACTGGTAAAGTCAATGAAGAACCCAATTTTGATAATAACATTCTATTTACGGATGATTCAACTTTTCACAATAATTACAATATTAATACACATGACGATCATCACTATTCAGACACTAGTCCACATATCTTAAGAGTTGTTGACCACCAGCATCGATGGTCAGTTAATGTGTGGGGTGGTATAATCAATTTTAATGTGGTTGGTTCTTTTTTCTTTGATGGCAGTCTTACTGGTGAAAGATATTTACGGTTTTTGGAAAATGATCTACCCGAGCTTTTGGAAAATATCGGGGTAGATAATATTCGTATGATGTGGTTTCAACTGTATGGCGCCCCTCCACACTATGCAATTAACGTTAGGCAATATCTCGATAGATATTATCGGATGAGGTGGATAGGACGAGGTAGTGTGCAAAACTGGCCAGCCAGATCACTAGATCTTACGCTCCTTGATTTCTTCCTTTGGGACTACGTTAAGAAAAAGTTTACCAATCCTCCCACCACAAGCGAAGATATGAAAATAGAATTAGAGCTGCGTTTCAATCTATTTTGCGTCCAATGTTGTTGCGAGTGTGTGCGTGTGCGTGTACGTGTGCGTGTACATGTGCGTGTAAGTTGCGAGTACTTGTGTTCGCGTGCACGCGTGTACGTGTGTGTATGTGTGCAAATCGGTAATTGAATAAATTAAATTAATTCTTACGGATGATCTTGTTTTGTCTTCTTGATATGTCAATGTTTTCTAGAAATATATAAATATAAATAATATATATATATATATATATATATATATATATATATATATATATATATATATATATATATATATATATACAAAGTGAACAAAAACGTACCCCTGCTTCAAGTGTATTCTACACAAAAAAAGTGAAGACGAAAAGTCAGATAAACCTTTAGGAATTTCAAAATACTATCCTCAATGAAAATTATTTCTTTGTTGGCGAGGATTTTTCTGGTCTGATTGGATTGTGTATGAATGAAGTATTAGTTTTCACATTGTTCCCGTATACTTTCTATTCCAACTTTTTTGTGTGTGTTTTTTCAGGTATGTTGGGGACTTTTTTGGGTCCGTTATTCAATTTTCTGCAACTTTGGTCCTCTTGGTTGAAGTTGATAAAGTAACCGGTATACGATTTATTTGCAATTTCATCAATCACGGTCAATTAAATACTACCGCACCAAAATTTAGTACCCTATGGTTTTTTTTTCTTGGGTCGTTTAAAAGACATGTATTCGGTGCCAATTACAAACGTCCAACATCTCCAGAAACGAATTTTTGATTGCTCTAATTTAATAAGATATGATACGCAATTATTTTTCAACGTAGGTACGTCAGTCAAACATGAAAAGAATTCGTAAATGCATAGCAGTCAACGGTGAACAATTTGAAAATTTAATCAACTAATTTGTTTGTTAATTAATAATTTGTTTAACTTAATAAACTCTCTGATAACTATGACTTTTAGTTCACGGCCCACTTACTAAATTTTGGTGCGGTAGTATTTAATTGACCGTGATTGATGAAATTGCAAATAACTCGAAACCGTTCATTCTATCAACTTCAACCAAGAGGACCAAATTTGCAGAAAATTGAATAACGGACCCAAAAAATTCACGAAAATACCTGAAAAATCACACACAAAAAATTTGGAATAGAAAGTATACGGGAACTATGTGAAAACTAATACTTCCAGTCCATTCATAGACAATCCAATCAAACCAGAAAAATCCTCATGTAATAATTTTCATTGGGAACAGTATTTTGAAATTCCTAAAGGTTTTCAAGTTATTTGCAAAATTAAAATTTGAGGGCGTGTCACTTTGTAAAGCCTGTCCGGTAGAACTGAACGGGTATCGGATTAACAAGGAGGATTGTCAATATATGGTTCTATTGTGCTTGAAACCGCCTTAATGCTTTCTGTCTCGTACTTATTGTACGTGACAAAGAAAGATGGATATATTATGAATAATGCCTCTATTTCTGCCGAACAAAAGCGTTTGCAACTTTCACACATAATGACAAGGCAATAAGAATCAGATGCAGGTAGAATAGAAATTCAATAGGTATAATAAAATGCCAGTGGTTCTCAACACTGCTTTAACATTATATAATTTGTGAAGAAATGCAACTTTGTATAATAAAAATAATAATCGATTACTAATTACCTATAAGTAATTTCAATTGACACCTTTCACTTATACTTATAACAACAATAACAAATACATTTTTATTATAGTTAGTAAATATTAATTAAATTACAAAGATATACTTTTATAATTAAATGTAAAAATTATAATTGTCATTCGGCTTCAGATTCATCACTTCCTGAGTCATCCAAATCTTGAAAAGATCATCGTCATCACTTTCTTCAGTGTTAACTGTGAAAATAAGAGGTCTTACTTCATCCACAATCTATTATTAATTACTTATTGTTACAGTATTGCATATTTATTTGGATTCTTTTGTAATTGGAGTACACTAAAACGTCATTACCATACTTAGGTATACAATGAACTTTCTAAATGTAAATTGAAATACCTATACTTAATCGAATATTCATTATTATGAATGGCTTTTATAAATGTTTATTATAAAAACTTGCATTCTTCCATAAATTTTAAATGTAATGTTAAAGCAGTGTTGAGAACCACTGGCATTTTATTATACCTATTGAATTTCTATTCTACCTGCATCTGATTCTTATTGCCTTGTCATTATGTGTGAAAGTTGCAAACGCTTTTGTTCGGCAGAAATAGAGGCATTATTCATAATATATCCATCTTTCTTTGTCACGTACAATAAGTACGAGACAGCAAAGCATTAAGGCGGTTTCAAGCACAATAGAACCATATATTGACAATCCTCCTTGTTAATCCGATACCCGTTCAGTTCTACGACAGGCTATAGCCATACATTTTAGAGAAAAATTTTATCTGACTTTTCGTCTTCAATTTATGTGTAGAATATATACTTGAAGCAGGGGTACGTTCTTTTGGTTTACGTTGTATATATATATATATATATATATATATATATATATATATATATATATATATATATATATATATATATATATCATATTAAGCATGACGATATTAGGAAGTACCCTGACATTTAATATGTTTAATCTACGCCAGTGTCATTATGACATATTTATCATCTTCATTTGGGTGTCATTATGGCCTTCATAATAGCACCCAGTGCCATTATGAACTAATAATAACACGCAAATTTTAAAATAAAAAACAGGCAAAAAGAAAGTTAGTTACAACTTTTACTTCATTATAAAATCTTTACCAACATTTATTTATTATAAACATTAATTATAAAGTCTGTACAATTTGTTAAATTCAGTCCATCAGTGCGTGAAACTCATGTAAAGCACAAAATTGAACGTAAATAATGACGTTGTCAACGTAAAATTGCAACAATCGACAAGCGCGGTTACTATAACATTGATTAATATGGTCACTTAATAATTTTGAATTTTTATTTACAAAAACGTTTCTGATATTGTAAACAAATCGAATCTATGCAAAGAAATCTTTGATGGCGTAAAATAAACCGTTCGACTCGAATGAAACTAACCACTCGGCTAACGCCTCGTGGTTTAACTTTACACGCGTTTCATTATGACGTTCATATCGAACTAGTATCATTAATAACTATAATGCATTTAGTTACTGAATGCTATTTGTATACAGAATGAGTCAACCAGTTCGAAGTGTTACGTCAAAATATGTTATTTACCAATGCAGGCAAACGTTTCTGCTGATTAATAGCTTAATAATTCATCTCACACTTTCTTATTCTAAAGGTAAAGAAAATGTCGCCAATAATAATTTTGTGCAAGTTTGCATTTGCAATTTCTAAATAAACTTTTTATACAAGAATAAGAATAAATTTAATGTGATCAGCACATAACATTCTGCTTGTCAAGTTGGCATGTTGCGGTAGTAAAGAGTATATTGTGAAATGAAAGAACATCTCACTACGCAAGCATGTCAGACACGACCAATCATAATCTACCATTTTACATTTCAAATCCATAAAAATTTTAGATTAACAACCAAATAAAATCTTTTAAATCAACCCACTTCCACCCTTAATCGATAGGTCATGTTAATTAAAATTGTCATAGGATAAAACGATGTTCTGTTTTGTAATTCTCTATCCAAAAGCGATTCGATAGATTAGCATAAATTACAGCGCTCGGTTCGCTGCGCTTGCTCACGCCATGATTATGCGCTCAAATGTTAAGGCTAAGCTACCACTCTAGATGCGGTAATTACTGTAGTTTATAATTTAAAAACAAACTTTAAGATAAGGTAGGTTCGGGTAACTGGGCCATACTTTTACAACAACAACTCCATGGATACTGCTCACATTGAAGTCGTTTGATTTAAAGGAATAAAATAAAAAAGTATAAAAAAGGATAAAAATAAAATGAGACGTTTATAAAGTAAATTAAAAATGTAAAAAACCAAACGTACAATTAGGTATGCAGAAATCTTTTAGGCCTTCCACACTGTAAATACCTCGTTTGTTTATTAGTTTAGGTGGATTACTTATTTTTAATACATCATGCTCATTCTACCAAAGAATATAGTCATTATCGCGCCAGTTCCAATTAAACTCACCAGCACTTTTCATGTGCTTTCTGTCTTTTAAATCTGCAACCTGCCCAGGATACGTGGTTCCAAAGTAATCTAATCGTCTTTTATGACTATGTTTGGATCATGTAAGTGTTCATCCGAGTCCGAGTCAACAACACTGTATTTGTCACTGCATTCGCTGCCATCAGAACAAGAACTTTCGTCTTCTTTAACTTCAAGTTTTTGCTTTTTTTGCACGACATTTCTGGACAGAGGGAACCGCTTTATTTGATGATGTTTACTAGTTACTCACTTGTGCTTATTTCTTGTTGTTTTGTATTTTTGTTTGCAGCTTGTTGCTTTTATGCCTGAAATTCTAACTTTTTGGCCGTCTCTTCTTCGGCTTTCAATCGCTCTTTTCTTTTTCAATTGCTTCTTGTGAGGTAAGGACTTCTGCTCCGTACAGTCTTTTTCGCCCTGTGCTAATTGGATTAGACGTATTGCTCTTTCTAAACTGAAATATTTTAATGATCATATTCTCAAAACTTTTCTTCACGGGATTGTTTAAAACGGGTGATTTGGCTTGTATTGAATCAGCAGTTGTAGTTGGAGGGGAGGCTGAAGGTTCACTACAATGCCAATATCAACAATGGAATTTGGCAGGGAGGAGTGTCTAGTGGTTTCCCGGCTGTTCAGTTCAGCTGAGCTGTTTAATTCAACCGCGCTGTTCAATTCAGCAGGTTTATTTCATGGAACGCTTTCTAAAGGTTTGGCCACAGATCTTCTTTGTTGAGCCAGGTAGTATGGTGCCAGGTCATTGGTTTGAATTTACAGTTTAGTTCAACCATTTTCTATCGGGGCCCTTTAAATCACGGTTATACATTCCTGTACCTATGAAACCATTTAAAATATTAATTACGGGTGTTTCATCACAAACAGCACTCAACATCTGAACGAAACCTTTTTGGTGGATTTTTCTTCGATGCTGTTCCCTTTGCCATTGGGTTAGTTTTCTATCACAGGCGGTGTTTATACTTTGAAATACTGCTACGTCCAGAGGTTGAAGGACATGTGTCGTGTGGGGTGGTAGTTTTAATACAATTATGTTATTTTTACTGCTGTTTCAATAAGTTTCAAAGTGATATGGCCATGAAAAAGTAAAACCGCTGGTCTTTCAGAAGGTATGTTGGATAAAAAAAACTTTTTTAAGGCACATACAAAGCATTTCCCCGTCCACCTAACCAAGTTTTGAGGGAGTATATGCTACACAATAAGTTCGTCATTGGCCAACTTTCCAATATATTCTTGCCTTTGAATACACATAACATTGGAAGTTCTTCTCTAGCAGCTGACGTAGTGATTAAAACTGTGGCGTTTTCACGTCCACGGGAGCTAATAGTTCTAGTACAAGGTACTCCTTTGGCGCCAACCACCTTTGTTTTACTGGGTTCTTTTGAAAAGCACATCTTGTCGAAATTATAGAAGCGCTCGGATTTTCCTTCTAAATTATTCGCTTTTACAACTTTCTCTAATAAATCGAAAAAGTCAAACATTATGAATGGATTAACAGACGACATCCTCCTAAAACCCAGGACTAAGTTGCTCCTCGTCGACCGTCTTTATTTTGTTTGTTTTGACATAAGCTTGAACCAAGTCTAAGACTTCATCTCTACATAACCAGAACCCATTTGTTCCATGTATATAGTGTCTAAGCGCAGTTCTCGGAGTATTATGTAATCGAGAAGCGGCTCAGGTCATAATATTACCATTCTTTGTCTTGCACCACTTGGTTTATAAAGTCCCTTGAATAGTTCCCTTAGTGCGCTCCTCTGTTGGTTGTTCTTTGCCGTTTCCTTGGAATGGCTTAAAAAGGATAAATTGTTAATCAAAACTTGATAGTAACATTACGCTTGAAAATTCAAAGCAAAACACTAGTGAAAATTTCTAGCAGGGTAACAGCGTTCATGGTCTAACTGGGCCATCCCCTGTGCCAAGACAGCCGACAGATATGGCCCCGATACCCCATATCCAAACTTCCCAGACCGATAACTGGGCAATACCCCCTTAGAAAAGTTATTCAAGAATTTTTTTTAAAACAACCACTTAATTCTCTTTAAACTATTAAGGCACAGAAATAACAAAAACAATCAAAAAATGTAGGTACTTAACCGCAAGTTTTAAAAATAAGAATCTCAACAATGTAATCATAAAAAAATAATACAACTTTCATCACAAAGTAAAATGGCTAAATGAAAGAAAAGGTTACAAATCGTACGCTGTTATGGAAAGGTTATGTATTCAGTATAGCCAACATAGAAACAAAATATTTTGTTACAATCACACACAAAATGGCAGGGGTATGGCCCAGTCACCACATGGGCCGGTTACCCGAATCTACCGTACGTCGTTTTAAAGACGATAGTTAGTTGCAAGCAGCTGTAGAGAACATTTTCTAAAATTACTTTGTTGTATACATACTACATTATTGTACATACGTAGAAGTTGTAGAATAAGGCCAAATGGTTGAATTGTGTAATTACCGAAGTGCGATTACAATGTACCCTACCCATTGCGGACAAAATTTCATATTTAACCATTTCTTCACGGGGCAAAATTTGCTTTTATTCATCACAATGTAAATGCTATTAACTCTAAGTAGCAGTTGCGTCTCATATCTGAAAGGCAGCAATGCATTTGCGACTTCGTAAACAATAACAAATTTTAAATTCAGAATTTTTTGAAAAATATTCATGTAAAATTAGGTTTTCTGACTATTATTTTCCTACGGAAATCAAAGAATTTTAATCAATTGAGTGTGAAAACTGCATTCTGTAATAAATTATAGATGTCCTTGATAATTTGTTATAACCAATGTGCGTGAGAGTTAAACTATTGTATTGCAGGCTGAGTTGCCAACCTTCATTCACTAAAAGTACCATAATCTTCACTAACATATATTTTTGCCACCATCAATTTATGAAAATACCACAAAACTACCCTTATTTTATAATTTTTATTTTTAAAGGAATATGATTTTACATTATGAAATTGCAGGTGCTCATTAGAGACTTTAAAAGTAATACAATTTACATTAATATCATTTTATGCGTTTCTAAACACAAAAATCCTTTTTTTTATATCTGTAACAATATTAAATATGCGTTCTGCTTCTGCATTTGAGTGAAGCAGTTTTGAACAGTACTCTCTTCATAATTCCAAATTAGTAAACATTAGATCACTATAAAAATTTCGTAGGTTTGGTTAAATGACGTGCACATCTTCATATTCTAAAACTTTAGCTTTAAATTCAGATATTAATGTCTATTCTGTGACCAACTGAACGTGATCTCGCCTGTAACTGACAACTATTAAGTTTTAAGTGGCAAATTCAGTAACATTCTTTTACACTATCCAAAATATAAACATCGAGAGTAACTAAACAGAAAGAACTAAATACGTTGAGCAGTTGCATCATTTTTACCTAAATAATTTATATTTCAAGAACCTCGGTTATGAGTTAAAATACTTTTTTCCCTTTAGTTGTTGTTTCTAATATAAAATACCACGCATTGCAGGCTAGTGCGTTTTTAGTGGAACCCATGTGTGTGAGAGCGCTTAATTAGTCCTTTTTTTATTAATTTTAAGCAAATAGAAAATCTATAAATCTATAAACGTTCATTATAATCGCACATTAGTAGTTACATAACTCGGTCATTTGGCCCTCGCCGCGCAACTTTTACATGCATCTGATAATAATGTATGCACCCTACTTATTTGCTTAAATAACTATTATAAAATTATTTATTTTTATTTGAACTCAAATTCCTAATGATAGTTTCACTAATTATTACTCTCCTGTATATTATGATTCGAAAAAATTAAACGCAAGTCGATAATGTAGAGACTGTCATTTTGTCGTTATCTGTTTTTGACGCCACCACGCCATTTTGTGCCCTAGCATGGATTTTCGAGGTTTTAGTGTACCGAATGACGTTGAAACATGAAATTTTTTTTATAATTATTTATTTCTTTTCTAAGTGTAAAAATAATTTTGGGATGTATTTTAATACTTAATTTGTTAAAGTTTATTACGGTGAAAGTGTGAGCCGGTGTTGGAATCAAATACCTTCTTTCCACATTATACTTTTGTCTTTCTTGCAGACAGTTTTAAGTTCGTACTAACAATTAATCCTCATGATGATGTACACGGTAAGTTATTTCAAACGTAACTCAAAACAGTTGAAAATACAACTAATTTATATTGCACTATTCTTATAGTCAATAGTTTTTTTCATCATTAAATAATTTTATTTGTAGGGCACTAATACGGAACAGGATAACCGCTTCAGTGATAAAGAGAAGAAGTTACTTAAACAGATGAAGTTTAGTGATTGTCTTAGTCAACGGGTTAGTTACTTTATTGTTTCTGTGACGTATTTCTTTTTAATCGATGTATACACATATATGCTAACCTGAAAAATTGTGATATCGTGTTTTCTTTGACTCATGCCATTTTGCAAATAATAGATTTATTACTTTTTAGGTCGACATGTCGAAAATCAAGTTAGATGTAATAAAACCATGGATACAAGATAAAATTACTGAAATTTTAAAGATTGATGATGACGTTGTTGTGGATTTTGTATATAATCAACTTGATGAGAAGGTAAAGTATTTGTTCTGTTTTAATAAGTGAGCTGGTTCAAGATAACCATAAGAGAGATATACTGAAAAATGTCATTTACATAGTTTGATGGAGCATTAAGCATGTTATGTATGTAAATTGGTTGTACCATGTGTGTCAAAATGGAGTTTAAATATATCTAAGCATAAATTAATTGGATATTAAAATTATTTCAGATATTATTATTTTATTATTGTTTTTTGATTAATCTGCACGTATGGTTTTTTGAACTTGCTCCGTATATTAACATTTAATAACCATGTTAGTTATTAAATGGTATTAACCAAGTTTTAATTATATTTATATATTAGGGATGTATCGGTATTCATCATATTTATTAAATTGATTTTAGGTTTACGAACTATTTTCTACTATGTTAAAGTGTTTAAAGTACGAACTATGGAAGTTGTAAATATTTATTTTGTACATACAAGATAGTGTCTTTAGGTTATTTTAGTAAATTGAATAATAAATAGTGTTTTACTACTTTCTAATGTCATTACTTGGTTTGATAATTGATTGAAGGTTTTAAAACAAATTTGTCAAGAACCTGTTAAACTTGATCAAGATAATTTAAAATTTGGTGGATACTTCCAGGTTATAAAATGAATGTTCTTCAATTTTGGTTGCATTTTGCATCAGGTCATCAATCTATTTCCAAAATAGTTATATCTTTTTATCTCTGTAGGAGGTAAACTAAGATGTTGAGATATATTTAAAGGGGTCAATTCTGAGACATAAGTGTTCTAATCTAGTAATTAAAAATTATTAATTTTATTAAATACATTAATAAAAAGTTCACCTCGAGTAGTTCTAATTGAGTGTTTAACTTTAAAACTCTTTGCTCTTAACTATTGTAAGACCAGAATTAGAAATCTTTTAGAATCTACAACCACCTTGTCTTAACTAATTTAGTACATATAATTGATATTACATTCAGTATGAATACAGAATTAGGTAAATTTACTAAGTGATGACAATTTTAATGTTCCACCCTGTGTTTTAATTTAATTTTTGTTACTTTATGGATAATATGTTAATATTTACAATTAAAAATAATCTCAGATTTTCAATAAGGGTTTCTGATATGCTCATTTCATAACTATAAAAAATGTGATGAAAATGTTAAACATTTTGTGCCGAGACTGCTAATATGGAAGTATCAACAATGAAAAAAGTGTGTGCTGTAGGCTAAATGTGGAAATGGAAGTTTCTAAATTAAGGAAAGTGTTAGAGGTTCTTTTAATAACAGAGAAGATCTATTTGGTTATAAATCCATGTATCTTAAAGAGTTTGTGTAAATTTATCAAAAAGTACTTGATTAATGAACCTTGCGAATGTAATCTGAAGATGTTGTGATGGATACTAGATATTAATCTATATTATGGAATAGAATGATGAACAGAATTTCTTAAAAACAGCACTAACGAAGGGGAGGACGTCAGTATACAGTTGAGCTATCGATTTCAGTAGAATCCTTGCAGTTAATTTTGCATAAATAAATAAGTTATTGTGTCACATTGGTTGTTTACATCTAAGCTGTACACAAACAAAATTTCAAATTTCAATTTATTAGGAATTATGCAATCTGTTGGAAGATCTATAATAGTCGTGAAAGTTGACTCGATTTCTTTAGATAGGGATCATTTTTCAGCTCGCTTCATAGAATGTTATCTTCATAATGAGGCAATAAAATGATTTTTGAAGCATTTCAGTTTCCAAATTGTCCCAATCAATAGCTAAATTTTGTTACAGCACGTCTGAGGGAAATTTGTTTCATGAATTCAATAAAATTTTCAAAATTTTTGGCAATAACAGACGGTAATATGTGTTTTCTGCAAAATAGTTTAGTAATTCTAATGATATTCTGGATGGATGAAGGGTGCATTGTTAAGAAGCAATTCTGCTTTAGTCGGTAACTGTCTCTCCATCAGAAAAGTTTTCACCCAAAAAATAAAACCAATTCGTTTCAATTTAAAATATAAACCACTTTAAATATTGCCATCGTCGTCCAAGCTCTAGCTGAACTGATTTATATAGTCAATGGAACAGGAGAAATGCTTGAAACAAAGTGCACTTGTGGAAGGTAAAAAGGTGATTTGTTGGTTCTTGGGATTTTTTACCTGAAACAACCCTGACTCACCAGCATTCAATATTTGATCATTACATAACTCAAGCTCCCCAGTTTTGCATGAAGTTACTCCTTAAAGGTAACACTAGCTTCGGTTGGGACAAACGAATCTCAAATCTTTTTTTAAATCTGTCCAACCTGTCATCACTTACATTAGATTGACTCTCAGTTTGATTAAATTGTTTGTAAAAATATTTTTCTTTCTCTTTAATAATTATTCCACTTACTAGAAAATGATTTTCGCGTTGTTTTAAAAACCATCGGTAAAGTTTTTGTTCCACTAAAGGTTCTGCTGCAAAGGAAAAGGGCACGTGTTTTATTCCCTCCCCAAGGGGGGAGGGCGGGCTGCTTGAGCTTTCCAATCACCTTTAACCACAATCATGGATTCCCAGCCTACATACATAACTACGTATATATGCATGGTGGGATTAAGGATGGGCGTGGTCAGATTAAGGTAGGAAGGAACGGAGTTACGGTTCTGAGGGCGAGTATACTACCCCAGCATTTCACTGAATAGCCACACGTGGTGTGCGTATACCCAGTGACCATGCCGCTACAAGTGTATGAGGAAAACCCCCTGCAAAACCTCATATAGGGTAGACGGTAACGGGAAGCGAACTCATTGTGTCCCGAATGTCTTTCTTTTTGTTCTTTATGTCACAAATTGTTGATTTAGCAATACTTGGTTTTTAAGTTTTCATTTTTTTTATATTTACTAAATTTGTTCTAACATCTTATCCCTGTTACCGTCTACCTTGTATGAGGTAAAATAAGTAAAGCAAGTAAGATAAATGGGTGGAAATTATTTTGAAGTTCATTACTCGACCGATAGGGTGCGTATCTGCTACGAAGCAACATCAAATTCATTCTCTCTCGGAAAATTGGAGCTATAATTTTGAAAATATCATTAGAGAGCTTGGATTATACCGCATCATTTTCCGTTATCTCATAATAAAGGAGGCCAATCCATTTTTCAATATTTACATTTTAATATCTGCTGAACCACTCGACGGATTCAAATATTCTTAGTCTCGCTTGAAAGAGCAGTTTATAGTCTTTTGAAGGGTGTTTTTTGTTGGAGCGTTTAGTTTTAAACAAATAATCTAAAGGGCGTTCTCGGCAGCGATTACACATTTTTGTGGTTTTTTGAAAAAACTTAATAGAACGGTAGTATTTATTTGACAGGCCGCTGCGCGGCTTAAAATTACCTAAATTTTGGTGAAAACCCCTTCGCGATAACTCCATCCGTTCTCGATTTGCACGAGAAAATGTTAACAATTTGAATACCGCAATCGATTACGGGAAACTGGCAACGTGTAGCCAATTCAAGCAACTGTAAGAGTTCGTAGAACACGTACCGAAGAAAATATCAACGTTTTGGCGTACATGCAATATGATCCCACCTTAAGCACCGGAAAAATTTCCGACGACTTGGGAGTTTCAAAAACAATTGCCCACGAGATTATTCAAAACAATAATATGCATCCCTACCACATTGTTTTACATCATGCATTAAATCATACTGATTATGATCATTATCACTGGCTCCCAAATATGATTCGGGAAAATCCAAATTTTTTGTTGGAGCGTTGTTTTAAACACATAAAGTAGAGGGCACTCTGCAGCGATTACACATATTTGTGATTTTTTGAAACTAAATTGAACGGTACTATTATTTGACAGATCGTTACGCGGCTTAAAATTACCAAAATTTTAATGAAAACTCCTTCGCGATATCTCCATCCAACGTAATTTAAACTACGATTCGACTGTTCCCTTTGAGTAACGACGTTAATACGTCGTGTCTTGCCTTCCTTCACGCTTTTATCCAGGCTTACGACTACGACTGGTTCAAAACTTAGTTTTGAAGCGTGTTATGTCATCAATAACAATAAAACAAGTAGAATAATCTTAGAACTACCTACACAAAGAAAGTTTAGCCAGAAATACCTCACAAATTTTCAAAATGTCTTTCATCATTTTCGATGCATTTATTTGATCTAATTGCGGTAGAAAAAACCGCTGCTTCAATTTCAGCCCTGGACAAGCTTCTAATGGCATTTCGTATTCTTTCCATCATTTTTCCTGGTTGCTGGTTTCTCTTGGGAAACCAGGTCTTTCACACTACCCCATAGGTAGAAATCTAAACAAGTAAGATCCGACGAACACGCCGACCAGGGAAGTGGATTTCCTCTTCATAATGTGCCGGACAACCATCAAGCTGGAACCACAGGTGCCTTCTTGTTTCCTAGGAACCGTCTATAAAAGTGGTGGAAGAGAAACGTTAAAAAATTCCAATCCCCATTAAGGGCTTGGTAAAAAAAACATGTGGACCTATAATTTTTCCTTCCAGCATTCCTCGCCGTATGTTCAAACTTCAGCGATTTTGATGTTCTACTTGCCGCATCTAATGTGGATTTTGCTCGAACCAATAATGCACATTGTGCAAATTCACACCCCCCTGTGCTACTTAAACTTCGTCCATAATATGCGTAACAGGAAATTTGGATTTTCCCGAATCATGTGTAGGAGCCAGTGACAATGGTTGAGTCGATGATTATAATTAGTCTCATGTAAAACAATGTGGTAGGAATGCTTATATTTGTTTTGAAGAATCTCGTGGACAATTGTTTTTGGAACTCCCAAGTCGTCGGAAATTTTTCTGTTGCTTAATTATTGCACGTAGACCAAAACGTTGATAACATTTTCCTCGGTGCGTGTTCTAGGAACGCTTACATGTGCTTGAATCGGCTGCATGTTGCCAGTTTTCCGTAATCGCCTGACCAATATTGAAAACACTTCTCAAGAAAAATGTCTTTGAGGAAATTGCATTGTATATTGTCGCATCTGCAGCATTTTCCAAGCATTGGAAATAAATGCGTAACATATACGCTTCCGCGTTAATAAATGACATTTTACCCAAAAAAAAATGGATTGAAAGATACATACAAGACAGAAACTCTGAGATGTAACTTTTGATGATTGCAAAATCTGTGATCTTTTCAATTCGGAGATTATCATGGATGTCATTTGTTTTCCCCGCAAGGTAACTTGTTCCGATTGCGATATTTAAATTTTTAACATTTTCTCGGATGAATCGAGAACGGATGGAATTATCGCGAAAGGGTTTTCACTAAAATTTAGGTAATTTTAAGTCTCGTAACGGCCTGTCAAATAAATAGTACCGTTCTATTTAGTTTCTTCCAAGAAATCACAAAACTGTGTAATCGCTGCAGAGAACGCCAATAGTTCATTTCTTTAAAACTAAACACCCTTAAATGAGACTAAGAATATTCGAATTCGTTAAGTGGTTCAGGAGATATTAAAAAATAAATATTGAAGAATGCATTGGCGTCTCCCTCCTTTATTATGAGATATACGGAAAAATGATGCGGGAGCATCCAAGTTCTCAAATGATATTTTCAAGGTTATAACTCTTCGCCCAATTTTCCGAGGTAGCATGAATTTTGTTTCATCGTAACAGTTACGCCCCCTATCGGTGTGGTTACGAACTTCAAAATAATTTCCAGCCATTTCTCTTGCTTGCTCTACTTATATAGGATTTTTCCCCCAAACCCCTAGGGCTTACCACTGTCGAGATAGAACCGCTCCGTGCCCTTGTCCGGACACTGTATAGCAGCATGATCACTGCGTATACGCACGTCACGTGCGGATATTTAGGCGAATGCTGGTGTATCTTCCCCCTAAGAACCCTAACTCTATTCCTTCCGATCCTATCCTGGCCGTACCCATTCTTAATACCACCATGCATATATACGTAATGTATTTATGTATTCTGGAAATCTATCGATGTGGCGGAAGGAGCGTGGAAAGTTCGAGCAGCCCACCCTCCCCTTAGGGAAGGGAATGAAACACGTTACTTTCCTAACATCTTAAACAACTCTTAAAGATATTACCACTACTGAAGACGATAACTATAGTTGTCGTTTGTAACGTATAGATTTATGTAAAGTATAAATATAAAAATACACCATTTAAACACCCAAAAGCTAAGTATTTTGATTAAGTCACTATTGCCCCTTTGTTTAACTTTTCAATAATTTTGCTCTTTTCTAACCAAGTTTGACACTGACTTTTTCGTTGCCATTTTAAATATATACATAAACTAGCTCTATTCGGATTAATCAACTTGACGTCTCAATGCTCATTGAAGACTGTTACAATAATATATTATAAGATTAAAACAGAGCGAGTAATTCCCCGAACTGTTTTGTTTTGCCACAAATTCCCGCGCGGCGAAGGGTGTCCATGATAGGCAGTATTCAATAGTTAAAAATAGTTGTTCTCGTTAAACACTGTTCACGTTATCGCGAGTGCACTGTACTAGTTTGTCATGTGGTAGTAAAAATCGACATAAGAAATGTGTGGTGTGGAACAACACACGATCTTCCAACCTACTAAGTGGAAATTCGTCTTTTTTAATACGTTTACAACGAAAATAAGCAATATTGTAAAAACAAAAATAATATTCTATGTCTGACTTTTAAAACTTCATGTCAAATAGACTTTAATAGACCAATAGATGCTAATTAAAAAAAAAATTATAAATCCCCCCCGCTTCTATAAAATGCCGATAATATAATTTAAGCAATTTCAATCCTATTTAATTAATTTTTAGACATAGTTTTATTTATATTAACAAACATTATAAAGAAAATTAAAGTTTCTCTAAAAAATATGTACAAATTTTCCTATAAAATTTAAGTCGATTTAGCGTTAGTGAAAAAAAAGTCGACCTAAATTATGTATATGTAGGTTGGATTAGTTCAAATGTATCATAATATTACAGGTGAGCACAGGTTTATAATTATTAAATTAGTCGAAAAACTTGAACTAATTAAGAAATCTTTATTTGCACAAAGAATTACCAAAGGAATTTTTGACAAAAATAGTGAAATAAGTACAGCACACTTCGGATTTATTAAAAATTTTTACTTGCGACTAATGTATTCAAACAAAAAAGTGCTTACCCGTATTATTAATACCATACTCAAAGTTAAGGGTATTTATTTAGTGTTTTATGTATTAAGGGCATGATTAGGAGATTATGGCACGAGGGAATGTTCAAAGCCCGACGAAGGAGGGCTTGTAATTTCCCGAGAACCATAATCGACTGTTATTCCTGTGGTACATACAACGTTTTATTCTATTTTAGTTTCTAAAACTTTCAAACAAAATATTTAGTATTTCCGACAAGTTTGCGAGAGTTGTATAGATAGTTGGCTATATTGATGTTCTTAGGGATACTGAGTACTTTTAATTTCTATAAATAGTATATTATTTATTCTAATTTAGAATTGCAATCGTGTTTGTAAGCACTCAAATGCGGACATACATTGGCCGTTATGACACAGAGTAATCAAAAATTGCTATGCAACTATTGCACTCATTACTCAAACAAGCTTCGGTATCGAACATTTATTAACGTTAAGAAAAATCATACATTATTATTTATAGAAATTAAAAGTACGCAGTATCCCTAACAACATCAATAGAGTCCACTACCTATACAACACTAAAATTTTCATCGGCACAACTCTCACAAGCTTGCCGGAAATACTAAATATTTTGTTTGAAAGTTTTAGAAACTGAAACAGAATAAAACGTTGTATGTACCACGGGCATTTCAGTCGATTATGGCTCTCGGTAAATTAAAAGCCCTCCTTCGTTGCTTAGCAATTTTTGATTACTCTGTGCCATAAAGGCCAATTTATGCCCGCATTTGAGTGCTTATAATAGCTATTTATGTATCAAGTTGATAATGCAAGGCTTACTCGCTACGCTCGCTCGGCCATAAACGGGACTCGTTCAATAAATCGTAATTATGGACGAGATGCAAGCAAAGCCTTATGTTCGACTGCTAAATTTGACTTATTAATTTTATGTTATTAGCATTAAAAGTAAACTTTAACTATCTACTACAACTTCAGCACATCAGCTTCTCTATAAGTGTACATCACAGATTTATTTGCGAGTTAAAGGGTGTGGTTTACCCAGGCGTATCATACGATTTACTGAAGCAACTTAAAACTGAAAATTATTTAAAACAATCTGTTCTTAGATTTATCACAGCTAATAGAACGAATTATATGGTTTTAAAGGTGAAAATGTGCAGTTGGAGAAATAAAAGCATAATAAAAAATGAAAAATAAATTTCGTGTATTGCAGCTTATTTTATCACACCCGGTGTACGCCAATGATGCATCTTCTCGACGACACTATTATGTGAAACCTCATATTCCAACAACAATGCTGCAATTAGAATTTGATCTATTTTTGACGAGCGGATAAATGTGAATAACTCGGTTCATTTATTTTTGATTTGTGATTTTTGTGATCGAAGAGTGTGATAGGTGCTGGATTTTATCAGACACTCATTACTATACGAATATAGTGTTTTATTTTCTTAATATTATATTGCATAACGAGCTACGAAAGTGGTAGATATCGCATAAGCGGGAATTTTCACACGAGGGCGCCAGCCGTGTGATAATCCCGCTAGTGCAGGATAGACACTTTCGTGCGAGCTTAATATACACTATTTTTCCTACGACCATGAAAAAAGACAGTCTCCTTAATGTTTTATTGTTCAGAAATTAAACAATTACAAAATATACTTAATCTAATATTTCAAGTTTTTTTTCTTAAGAAATAATCATACCCTAACAAATAGTGAATTTCCTAATTATTATAAATTTAAGGGCGATTACCTGAATATTTAACTTTGCCAAATCATAAAAATCAAATAATTTGAAATCACAACCGTGCTGCCATCAGCTTGCTCATATTATTTATGTGAATAGCAGTAAGCGTGCAACTTTGATTGCGACCGAACTCCCTGCCAGGCCGATGACAACCGTTAGTTGCTACGGTAGCTTGGTAACTTATAGAAAAGCAATTGCGAAAGTAAAATGTACACGTGTTTTTTACTTTCGTATTGGGTACAATAAGAAAGTGAAACGCATTAGTGAGCGAAAGTATTATTTTCTGTACGGTTAATTGTGCGATATGAATCACTTTCGTACATGGTCGTAGGGAAAAGTGTTTTTTGGTATGTCGAGAAGCTTTATCATTACGATCCCAAATGCAAAGGTTAAGGAAAAAGAGACCTTGCCATCAGTGATGCTTACCGTGTTTTGGGACGAAAAAGTCCTATACTGGATGCCTACACAAATTGAGGCTACCATAAATAACGCGAATTACAGTGATTTGTGTGTTGCTCAACCAGCTGACAACATCATTCCGCACCAAAGGCGTGGTCTACTGTCGAGGGAAGTCTTGTTGTTAGACGATAACGCCTGGACGCTATAAACAAGTTGTTTTGAAACCATTCACAGCTACAGCCCAGATCTCACTTACTCAGACTTTCATATCTTTGGACGATTCAAGGGAGCTTTGAGAGGTCGTCGTGTGACATTTGGATACGGTGCAAAGTGGCTTTACGACTAATCGAACACTGTTCAGGAAGCCATATTTAATCTTGTGGTTTGCTAGACAAAGTGCATCGCCAAAGATGAAGACTGTATCGAGAAATAATGTCACTCCTTGTACTACATCGCCTCTTGCCTTTAAAAAAGCATTCAGTTAATTCAATTATGTGATTATCAACAAAATTATATTTTATGTTACAACCGCTAAACGTAACAAACGTTAATCCATTCCGAGCACAAAGGCCAAGCGCTCCATAAGAGTAATTTACGCTATGAGACTTCGGCGAAACTAACATACAATATTTTGCTTTTTATTGTTTATTAACAAAATTTCTAAGGTAGTGATAGGAAAGTAATAAAAAACAAAACAAAAAGAGTTGGTATGGCGCGATACATGTTAAGAGTAAGAAAAAAATTATTGTTCCAATCTTAATAAAAAAAAAGTTGGATATTTCCAAATTTTCTTAAACATAATTGTCAATTTGCAGTAAACTTCTAGAATTAGTATACCGTGCATATATTTAAAATATTTTAAGTTATAACTAATGCATTTATTTTTAATTTCAATTATAAATTTTTTATTTTGCAACTGTTCTCTATGCATAAAGAAGAACGTCGATTACAATGCAGACAGCATAAAAATGTTACACCTATACCCACAACTCTTATTATACCATAATATATTACTTGAATCAAGTATCATTCAGACAAAGGAATGGTTTACGAGTGATCAGAATGTAACGCATTTATTAACGTTTCTAAACTCTGGTTACGCGACAGACACATGCAAGCTTGTCTTCTCGATAGAGGGAAGGAACACTGTTGATCTGTATGGTTTCAATTCTTGTTTAAATAAAAACTAAATTATGTTAGGCGACGTATAAGGACTTTACACGTGAAGTAAAAAGCTTCACTAGAAAAGACATCTTACCATAGTTAATACGTTCATTCCTTAACATTGTGATAGTAAAGAGTTCTTATGTTACGTTTAGGGCTTTTTATTGTTAATGAATCGCTTTACCTATAGACAAAAAATATGTCAGAAATTTTTAACACTATTAAGCATACCCGGGTATCCAGCGCTGTTTGCATCAAACTGGAGTATAGTGACCTTTAAAGCAAACATATTTTGAATTTTTGTTTGTCCCTAAAATAATGTTAAATCTGTGCATACCCCTCGTACGCATTATGCAGAAAATGTAATTTATGACTTAACATCATTCGTGTTTTGCGATAATTAATCAAAATACGTGAAGAATGCTACTTATCATAAAATACATACTGAATGTTTATTTATACACTAGCGATAGCCGGCTCACGTTGCATTACGAGGGCCCTAGGGACCGATATTAAAAAAAACCAGAAACCTTGGCAAGAGTGTACTCAACAACTTCCCAAAGTTTCATGGCGATGGGATGAATGGTGTAATGCATAAACGACAAACAGACAGTCAGACATACATCCGTTTTTATGTATACACTGTACAAGATAAGGATTCTCACTATGGGGATCTCGGAAACGGTAATAGATACAACTCCGATTAAATTGGAGGAAAGCTGTGTAATTAGGGGGCCAATAAAATGACACAAAACATCGATGGTGTTTTTGAGATATTTGAAAAAATTGAATTTTTTAAATTTCTATTTTATTTTTTTCTGGCGTTATTATAAATGCTAGAGCAAAAATACAAACACTTCTTCATGGCAACTTTTTACCGGCTTTAACATGGCGTAGTCAGTTTTTCAATCGGACGTTTCCTATTTTTATAGCGATCATAAACTTATTTTTTAAATAAGATCCTGATATTTTGAAAACTGATTTTGAAAGGTTTTTTATTACAAATTCAGCAATGTATCACATTTGATGGTCTGATAGCGTTTTGGAATTTTTATGGACCATCAACACGAAATTTTTGAATACAGACCTGCATTTTCAAAAAAGTTTATTTAGTTAACTTTCCTTTGTGTTTAATCTTTTATAATATACGGAAAAGTACTAAAATAAAATATTGTTAATTATGCAACTTAACATAAAAAACTAATTGCTTGTAAAATTAACATTAAAGTTACCTATTTAAATTGTCATTATTAAACACTGCTAAAATACGTATGTATAATTTCCAAAAAACAGATTGATTTTTCCAAACCGATACAGTTTTTCATGAATCTCCAAAGATAAATAAAATCTTAGCCTTATCTGCGACATCATAACAACGATATGATGTTCTAAAAAAAATAAATAAAAAAAACAGGCGGCTTTGAAGTAATTCAGTGTCTGCTTTATTTTGTTTTGTACAATTTTGTATTTAGCTGGCACTAGTATTTATTTCCGATTTAGTTAATTTGTGGTAGTTATTATCAAAAAAGTATGGCGCAATTTTCAAATGTAGAAAAATATGATGGGCGAACGTGTCACATATTATGTCAACGAAATTCCAAAGAGGCGGAGCGCTTGTATTTAACCAAATATCCAGAGATACAACAGCCTCATAAAACCACATTTAGGAACTTGTCAGTCAATTTAACAGAACATGGTGCATTTAAAAAGCCTGTAAATTCCCGTAAAAAACCTTGCAATGAAGAAAAACAAACAATGTTTTATTAGCTGTTACGGAAAATCCAGAAATTTGTACACGACACATTGAACAAACAATTGAAGTGGCCCATTCTACTGGTCATTTTATTTTACAAAAAGAAAAATCCGCCCATTTAAATTTAGAAGTTATCAGGGACTTCGACCAGAGATTCAACGAGACGCAGAGTGTTCTGTGAATGGTATACCAGACAATGTGCAGATAATGAGCAATTTCCATCATTTGGCGGACGAAAGTCAGGTGACCAATAATGGAACTATCAACAGAAGAAATGCTCACTATTGGGTGAAAAAAATCCTAGACTTTATAAAGTGCGCTAACACTGTTTCAGTTTTAATATGTGGGCTGCAATATTCGGAATGCAAATAATAGGTCCATTTTTCTATAACGGATCTTTAAATTCTAAACACTACCAAAATTTATTAGAAAATGAAGTAGAAGTAGCTTTAGTTGATTTACCTCAAGCTGCTATCGAAGATTATTGGTTTTTACAAGACTGTGCTCCGGCACATAATTCCAGAGCCGTTCAGGAATATTAGTCGGCGAAGTTTCCAGCAAGATGGATTGGGACATATTCGAGAGTCAGATGGCCAGCGCGATCCCCCGATATAACATCTCTTGACTTTTTTCTCTGGGGATATATCAAAACTCATATATTTACCGACACAATATTGAAAATGCGGAACTTAGTTCTCGCAGCATTTGAAAGTATTACACCTCAAATGCTTCGCAATGTTTTGAATTTAGCTGTAAGACGCTGTTATTTGTGTTTAAAAAAAATGGAGAACTTTTTGAACAACTATTATAAATTTCATATATACCGGCAATTTGTTTGTTGATATTAACTTCTAATATAAAAAAACTTTATTATGGTGTGTGTAATAATCATGCGGAAAAGTTACTGCATCAACTTCTTGAAAATGCAGGTCTGTATTCAAAAATTTCGTGATGATGATCCAAAATGCGATTATACCATCAATTGTGATACATTGCTGAATTTGTAATTAAAAAACCTTTTAAAATAAGTTGATGATGGCTATAAAAACAGGAAACGTCTGATTGAAAAACTGACTATGCCATGTTAAAGCCCGTAACAAGTTGCCATGATGAAGTGTTCGTATTTTTGCTCTAGCATTTATAATAACGTCAGAAAAAATAAAATAGGAATTTCAAAAACAAAAAATCACACCATCGATTTTTTTGTCATCTTATTGGGCCTCTAATTGCACAATTTTTTCCCATTTAACCGAAGTTGCATCTATTACCATTGTCGAGATCCCCATAGTGAGAGTCCTTATGAATGTTCGTCGCAAATGCGCTCGTTACATTGGCATAAGCTTTTTGAAAAGGAAAAGGCCACGTATTTCATTCCCTCCTCAAGGGGGAAGGCGGGCTGCTCGAGCTTTCCGAGCTCCTTCAGCCACAATTATGGATTCCCAGCATACATACATTACGTATATATGCATGGTGGGATTAAGGATGGGTGTGGTCAGGATAGGATCGGAAGGAATGGAGTTAGGGTTCTGAGAGGCAAAATACTACCTCAGCATTCGCCTTCTATGGTTTGGCTGAAGGCAAATATTCTCAAGAACCAATTGCGTTAATCCTTCCAGATGTATCACTAGGAACTTCATGGCTTTAACCGGAGTGTTTAGTCGCCGAATCATACTTTTAATAGCCACTTTGGTGATATAATTTTGTATTATTTGTAAATTTTATCAATTATTTGCCTTACAACCTCTTCGCTCAACTGGTGTATGAATTTTTTATCACATTGTATTAAATGTGTAATCTATGGATGCTGTTGATTAAGCTCGCAAAGCGATTGTACATTAGTTATTAATTAAAAAATTCGAAACCTACATAATAAAAGACCAAATGTAAATAATTACATTAGTGTTTTTACGTGTTTTGGTCAGGCGCGACTATGGAGAGGAACTCGTTCCTTGATCTGCCCATGCACCTAAAAACACTTTGGGTTTAATGGAAGTGGTATTCAAATAGCATTTTCAATGTAAAACTGGCAGAGCATGTTTGGGCTAGTGGTAGAATGGCCGCCTTCATCGCCGTCGGTGCGGGTTCGATTCCCAATCAATGTAACTTTTTTCTTATTTAGATTAGGGTTTTTTATCTATTCTAATTTTTTTTAATCTAATTCTGTTAGGTTACAGTAGTTTTGTTTATCTGATCTAACGAGTTCCTCTCCTTAGTTATTCCTCTTTGGTCGACAACTATAATATACAGGGAAGTCAGCGATAAGTTTCATATTCGATCTGTCACATAATTGATTTTACCGAAAAAAGCCGGGACATGTCGATTTTTGTTTTGTGGAAGACGCATTTTCATGTAAGCATCATTCTCATTTGTCATTAGTCACGGGCGGGAGGGAGGTTCACTTAAAAATTTAAATGGCAATACCCCACTTGTGACCCATCATTGGAAAGCGGTTGTCATGGGGAATACGCCACACTTTTGTTTTTTAAAATCCGATGACTAATAAATTTGTAACGAAATCTTAATTGCTTATAATAATCGGATTCGGTCAGCGTGCTTTGGAAAAATATTGTCAAACTTTGACCTGGAAACGTTTTAAGAACTCTCTAACTGCAACAGCATAGTCTGGTGGAGCCCCAACTTGTTGAAAATGAATATCAACTTCGGAATAATTAATTGGGGTCATTTTCAATTGCCTCCGTGATTATGGATTCAATATGCCCCTCCAACAAATTTAAATAATTATCACCAGTTAGGTTATTGTCCAAAAAAGTGGGCAAATTATGTTATTACCTGAAATGTTATAATATTACAATAATTAATAAATAGTTGTCTTCTGCATGAAATAATTATTAAGTACAACGAACTAGCTCAAACATTGGCACTCTAGATGGCTAAATACGATGTGTTATGCGAAGGTTTTGCTGAAATTTGGTATGGTTAAAAAATTGATTAAGAACGACGAAGTTCATGTTCGTGTCTGGTATAACTGGAAGAAAACTGAAAATATTTGAGATGAAGCTAGTTCTGATATGTCGGCAAATTAAACCTAAGTGAAAATTAAATGTTTCGTTTATGAAAGTTACCTACACCTGGAGGTTTCCTTTCTACATCTCCTCTATGAACATTTTTCATTCCTCAAACCTTTGAATACGGTTGTATAAAAAGCAACCGCGTGTGTTTTTAACAAATTATTTACGATTGGTCTATCTACAGCTACTCATTAGTGCCGAAGTGCTGTCATCTTAATCATTACTTCGTGCGAGTATACGACTGAAAATGTCCCGACTGCAAGGTGCGTTTTTGTTGCAGTTGCAGTGTGATGTCTAGCATTGTCGCGGAGTGAAAATTCGGCATTTCATCGTACACATTCTTTTGTTTTCAATTAATTCCAACTCCACTGCGCCTCTTTTCACGCACAAAACAAATAGATCGCATCTCACGTAGTGTTGCTTCTTTGTGTTGTTCACTGGCTCACAAGCTAGGGAATGAGAAGTAAGACGCGACGCGATCAAGAATGTAGTAGAAAAACTCATCTGTACAGCCTTTCCTCGTTAATATACAATAATCAGTTTATTTTAATTTTGGTAATGATTACTAACTAGATCTTTAATATACTAAATCTGATTAATTGGTCTTTGAAATAACTTTCCAGAACATTACCAAAGACGAGGGCTAACAGTGAAAACTAACATTTTTCACCCGTAGTCCTAAAAAAAGTAGGGAATTTGTTCGTCGAAAATTAATTTTTAAATCCCCTAAAATATTATTAATTTAATAATTGTTGTGTTAAGGTCAATCTTGCGGTAAATGGCTGAAACATGTGCCTAATAAATTTGGTAGTAGTGGCACTTTTGCGCTTGTTTGAAGCGCTGTCTAATAAATCTTTATCATGGAGCATTCCACTATGGTACACGTGCTAAAATTTTCAAATTTTATTTTAAAAATCATTCGTCTTTTTACTCTTCTGTTAACTCAACGTGAAAGACTTCCCGCGTTAGTGACAATTTAACGCTAAAGGAACTTTCTCTAAGTAATTCATCGACTGAAAGCGCGTATAAGTCGAACTAATCCCAGACCGCCAGGAACTTCACCTTGCACTGAAACATCTCGAAAACTACTTACTCCTATACAAAGTGAAAATTGAGCATAAATAATATTGCCTACCGACAACCTGGAATGTGTCAAAACCATCATGAAATTGGCATAAAATGCAATCAACTTTTGGAAGTGAATAATCATGAGTGATGACTGATTGACAAATTTCATATATTCTGTTACACGATTAATCCATACTACAGTCACGTAGACTTATTAAAATAAGCGAATTGCCGGCTTAAATTACTAGAGAGGATTGCGGGTCATTGTAAAATTGCTGTTCTGGTTTATGTAATTGGACAGGGCCGAATTTTTCTTCTTCGCCCAAATGTTGCACATTAGGAACACGTCGTAAATGTTAAAAGACTATGTAGATACTGCTTATTCCCTTTCAATAGAATATAATGTTTACGTCACCAAAAGGATAACGTTTTTCTCTCCAAACTTATATTCCCCCAATAATATAATTTACAAGACCCCTGTTTTCAGGCTCGGCATATGACGTCTCTGTATCTTCGCATACATTAACTGAAATCCATTGTTCTTCCCTAACTAAACATGAAAAATTAGCAAAGAATCACAAATTTAGTCATTTCGTGAATCTCTAAATTTTATCATCTCCCTCATATAATTTTAAATTCGGTACTATTGATTAATTTCTTTAAAAACAACCAACGTATGGTAGCGATTGTGATTTCAATAACAGAAAATTCATTGTTGCTTTAACTACATCAGGGGAGTAACATGAGTTACACTCTGTACACTATATTTAAAAAAATTCTTCGCGAGTATGTACTCGTTTCCGAGATTAAAACGATATTGTACGAAATATGCTATAATTTCAAAATACTCTCAAAACTCAATGGACTTAATTCACAAAATTGGCGCTTCTGAGGCATTCGAATAATTCACAAAATACTATCAAAACGTGCTGTATAAATGCAACACCCATCATTGACCATTCTGCAGCTAACAGCATCAGTCGACCTCTACATAGCTCGATAATAATCACTATATATTATATATATATATATATATATATATATATATATATATATATATAACTTACATCCACAGTTCTCATACCGTGGCTACTTGTTGGAATGACAATTCCAATGAAGGATTAGTAAGGTCTATATCAGAAGGTCAAAGACTAATTATTGTTCATGCTGACTGCGAGACGGGCTTCATTCCGAATGCTAAATTGATTTTTAAGTCTAATACCACAACGGGAGATTACCATCACGTGATGAATTATGATAATTACAAAAAATGGTTGTTGGAAAAATTAATTCTTAACTTGCCTCCAAAGTCTGTGCTAATAACTGACAATGCTCGTTATCATAATGTCCAAAAAGATAAAGCACGGAATTCTAATAGCAGGAAATCAGTTATGATAGACTGGTTAAGGTCTACAAATATTTACTTGACAATAACATGTTCAAGACCGATTTATGTAATATTATTAAACTCCATAAGCCAAATTTAAAACGTTCAAGCTAGATGAAATGTTAACACAACTTGTCCATTGTCATTTGCGATTACTGGCATAGCACCCAGATTTAAATCCGATTGAGTTAGTATGGGCATCTCTTAAACAATATGTGGCACAAAATAATTTATCATTCACTATTAGAGATGTTCAACAGTTCTGTGATAATTTTTTTGATGAATTTAGTGCTGCTGAATGGAAAAAGTGTCACTACGTGATAAAGTGGGAACAAAAGTTTTTGGAAGCGGAACCTGTCATAGACGATGTTACAGACCATTTTATTATTAATTTGGGTGAAGATTCTGAATCAGAGAGTGAAGAGGAAGTCAGTGACAGTGATTGTGAATAACTTTTTATACTTGCTCTCCTGATGACGTCAATATGTCTAACGAAACGCGTTTATATGTATTTTTTATTTAAAACCTGTAATGGATTGGATTATTCTCTTTATACCTACAAAATATCCAAATAAATTTAATGTCAAATTTACATTTAAGATTGCGTTTCCGTGTTCCTAGAATTTACTTCACCTTATTCTGCAAAAATATAATATTATACAATACATTTGGAATGCCATTAGTATATGGACAGTCAGTTGTTAGAATTTAATGACCACAATGAACCTAAATTATTTTCTATATTAACAAGATATTTTTTGTACATATAGAAAGTTTACAATGTTATTATAATGAGAGATTAGCATAAGCATTATTTGCCAATAATTCAGTTAAATGATTCAAATTAGTTTCTTAATATGATGATTTACATTTGTACCTAATAATCATAATGTGATTTTCTGAATTTACCCCTTAGTACGTCTCAATGCACATCTGGCACAAAGTGTTTACATTTCATCTTTCCGAATACTTTCTCTGTGTAACACTGACTCTCGCTTGACACAGGTTCTCCCACTGGCCATATGAAAATCCATCTGCTGTAGGTATATGCCTTTGGCTTTTTACTTGGATACAGTTGTCAACAATGAGATAACAATAATAACTATTAAAATTTCGATGACTTGTACACATCGGAATTCAAGTATATAAATATTTAAGAAATTTATACATTTCAACAGCCATCAGTTGTCATCGTTAGTTAATATGAAACATTAATACGGGAATAATTTAAGATAATGTAACAAATGTAAAAGACTATGCTTATTATGTTAATTACATATATTCAGGGAACAAAGTAATAGAGTTACTGCAAAATTTATAAAAAGAGCAATTTGCCAAAGAAATTAAGTGAACTTTAGTACTGTCTGGCTTCCCGAACATAATAAATAATTCAGAAAGATATTCTGAAAAATGTATTCCATCAACTATATGTAATGAACTTCTGTAATATCTCATTATCTGTATACAGGGTACATCAAAATTCAGTGCTGATATTTGGAAATCTTACAAAAAATGGTTCAAAGAAATTTGCTAATGTTATTTAGAAATGTATACATTTTCACAAATGAAAGTTTTGCAAATATATATAAACACTTTCAAATTGTGTTGATTTCTAGCAAGATATTTTCTTATATACAGGGTAGGCAAATACATTAAAAATTAAATTATTAATTAAGTTAAAAGAAATACTACTAAATTGAAACATATTTATTTATAACTCGATCTGTTTCGATATTTCATATCAGAGCTTTAAGAAAATTATAACAAGACATGACATTACAACATTTAATTAATTTGACTTAAAAAGATTAATATAGATTTAGTTAATCTATGTTTAATTGTGAGTAGCAACATGTACTGGTAATATCAGTTAGTTAATATAAATTGTTGTTACAGGTATTCAACTTTAATGTTTTAAAAAAGGGAATAATACGCTAATTTTCAATTATATTTAACTTGCTTATTATTGGGTATATAAAAAATTAGTGTTTTACGAATATTTTCAAATTTCAAAGTTCGTTACTTGATCCATAGAGTAAAACTTATTTATTCTATACTAGAACATAATATAAACATATTTTTTCGGAAACAATTATTAAAATGCAAAAATTTCGCCGCTAATACAGTTAATTTGGTATCATAAAATCCTCTTTATTATTATAGACATTTGTTTCATAATATTTCAAAAAATGCTTACTAACATAAGTACATATTCATGTGATCTGTCACATTAGTTAATAATTTCAATTTCGTAAAAAATATTGTATGAACTCGGTAATAAAGTTATTTGTTAAGAGTGATTTATTTGCCTTGGCAACTAAACTCACATTTGTCTTAAAAATCCACTTTATTGTCTTGATCACATGAGCTATTATATAAATATGTAATTAAAAATTATTATTAATTTTATGAAATACATAAATAAAAAATACTTATCTTTTTTTTGGGTTTTTTAATGGTGTATTTTAAATTATACAATCTAAACGTTTCGATAACACTTACAGTTATCTTCGTCAGTAGTAATATCTGTTAAAATTGTTAAAGATGTTGTAAACAATTTTGTCAAAGTTGAAAAATTAAAACATAAACATCAGCCTGCTATCAACATAACAATTTGAGAAACGTATAGCCAACTATAGAATTAAACTTTAGTAAAGAATAACTAGGTCATTAAAAATTAAATATTGTTAAACTGTCTTAAAGATCACAAATCAGACCACTCTCTACGGCGAAATCTAACAATGAAAAATGTCAGCCAAAAAACACATTTAACAACATTTAATCAAGTTATGATGTAAGTGTAAAGTGAAAATTTTAATTTGAAAATGATAGAAGCATTCACAAATATAAACATGACATCAAACAAAATAATCCAGTTAAATCTAACAAAAGAGTATCTTTATCAATAATTGCAAGTGTTATTAACAATGAAACGCATAATGCAGAACGTTTTTTGTAATGTTCTTTAATTTTAATCCCAATTTCAACTACTTATGTTAAATTATAGTTCTGTGCTAATTTAACAGCAAAAAACCTAGACATACCAAAAGTCAAAATTAAAATTTTGTTTGGTGTCATGTTTATAGTTGTGAATGCTTGTATCATTTTCAAATTGAAGTTTTTCAGAACTTTACACTTACACCATAAGTTGATTAAATTTTGTTAAATGTGTTTTTTGGATGACATTTTGCATTGTTAGCTTTCGGCGTAGAGAGTGTTCTGATTTGTCATCTTTAAGACAGTTTAACAATATTTAATTTTTATTGACCTAGTTATTCTTTACTAAAATTTAATTCTATAGTTGGCTTTATACGTTTCTCAAACTAGCAAGATATCAGGCTGATGTTTATGTTTTAATTTTTCAACTTTGACAAAATTGTTTATAACATGTTTAACAATTTTAACAGATATTACTACTGACGAAGATAACTGTAAGTGTTATCGAAACGTTTAGATTGTATAATTTAAAATACACCATTAAAAAACCAAAAAAAATGATACGTATTTTATTATGTGTGATAATGGTGAAAGTTTACATTTTCATACATAAATAAAAAGTTTACCTCGAGTAGGATTTGAACCTACGATCTGTACTTTGCTAGAGTACCACGCTGACCAACTGCGCTATCAAGATTCAAGTCCCAATCGAATGTAAATTTTGTCTTGATGTATGTAGAACTGATGTAAAATTTTTTATTTATGTGTTTAATAAAATTAATAATAATTTTTAATTACTTATTTACCATTGAACTTATTAGTTCGTAACAAAACTTATAATAAATTAATATTAGTCAAGTTGCTTTGGTATGTGTGAATCTTTGCGATATTGCAGGCTCACATTCCATTAATGTAAGTAATTTGATAAAGACAAAATTTACATCGATTGGGGATTGACTGTCAACAGCGCAGTTGATTAGCGCGGTACTCCAGAAAAGTACAGGTTGTAGATTCAAATCCTACTCAAGGTAAACTTATTTATGTATTTAATAAAATTAATAATAATTTTAATTACATGAACTATTAATTTACGTGATGCTAGGCTTCGTGGATCGTTATGAGCATAATTATGGGGTCTTTTTTCGTGTATAGTTGCATTCAAGTTCTTAATTGTGCCTTTGTAGATATTCCCTGTCATTGTTGTCCCTTTTAGCATATAGTCAATTAAGAGAATCCCCTCGTCGTCCCAGAAAACTGTGGTCTTCACTTTTCCCCCAGAAAATTGCGTCTTCGCCTTGTGTGGTGGAGAACCTTATGAACCAATTGCATGGAATCTTGTTTCGTTGGAGAGTTCCAGTGGTCTATCCAATTCTCACCTCCAGTTACAATTCTATAGAAGAAGTTTTCACCGTGGGATAAAGCAGTCAAATTCTCCTCGGAAATTTATCGTCTACACTGTTTTAGTTCGGGACTGAGCAGCTTGGGAATCCATCGCGCTGACACTTTGCTCATTCACTAATCTTCACATAGAATTGCAAATTTCCTATTTCTCTAACAATACTTTTACTCGGCGGTCAGTCAACACCAAATATTAACTTTCTTGATCATTTGAACCATTTGAACTGCTTGCACCAATATTTGACTTGGAAATAGGACGGGTTATTTCACTCATTTTTGCCTCATAAACTGATATAAAAATGACAAATGTTAAGCGATTGGAACCAAACTTGGAGATGGCACTATAAAATGTGACAGAAACTTGACATAAGAAAATTTTCGCGATAGCACATTTTTTTCCTAGCTAGCATTGAATATACCCTGTTCACTGGTGAAAATAAATGTGAAGATTTTCTTGAATACTTTCAGTACTTTTCTGTGGATTCTGGGTTGTTTGATTTTGGGGAAAATAAAAATTATAAGTGACTTATCCTTACTTTTTTACTTACCTTACTGTGTTAGTTAAAAACTTTATTTATCTCAGAACTACATTGTGTAGTTGTGGTCAGTAGAGGCCCATTGTACTAAATAATATTTAAAATTTATGGTTAATCAGATGTTGGGGGTGATAAATAACTTGAGTAAAATCATAAGTAAATGAATTGATTGTAATATTATGTCACTGTTTGTGTACAAGAGTTAAATTAACTGCAAATAATGGCATTAAAAAGCTATTTGATACTCACTATCATGGATTCACTAGATAGGTTATTACCAATTAATCCACTAAAACACAGAAAAATTGTTTAAATGAAATTTTTATAAAAAAAATTCTTTTATGCTGTAAAACGCTTGTTTTACCAATATCTTATTTAACGACCTTAATATTTCTCGTTACATTCAGTGATTTGTTTTTAAAGAATTATAAATGTCGAGAGATGTATTGAAAAATTATTTATTAAATGTTGAATTATTTTGTCAGGAGGCTTCTCTTATGTTTTGTCTGTTTCGGGTTTCATAGGTATGAACATTTGAACTAGATTAGGGTTATTACTGCTAACAAATAGTGCAGTTGGTTTACACGATCAATATTTCTAGCTTAACAAAATATTAATGACATGAGTCTATATTTCGGATCTCAGTCAGCAATCTTATTGCTTTTTTTTTGTAACAGGAGTATTTTACCTAACTATATTGAATTTCCTCAGTATAATAAACCATTTCTAAGATGAGGTTCAAAAAGAGAAAAATGCAGTACATGTAATGTTGCACATTAGTGTAATTCTCTGTTAAATAAAAACATGCTATCCAGTTTTGATCTAATTCGTTGATACTGTAAAGACCAATCTAACTAATCATCTAATCGAATACCCAATAGTGATGTATTTCTCCCTTGTTTTATTTTGAGATTATTCAAATTACTTTTGGTGTTAAAGACTACTGTTTTTGTTTTATCTATGTTTAAATACAACTTATTGTGATAAAACCAATTTTGTATTACTGACATTCTCTTTAATAGTTTCAAATTTAGGTTTTGCAACTCTGTAGACTATATTACTAGTTATCATCTAATTGAATCCATTTCACATGTGTTTTATTGGAAATATTCGTGTTAAAATCATTTGCGTTTTATCTACATTTAGGTTTTGTAAATCTATATACATGCATATAGGGCGATGAATATGATTATTTTTTATGTTGTACGGAAGATCATTAATGTAGATAAGGAATAAGAGAGGTGTAATTCTATTGGCAATTCATTATCCCTCTATCCATCCTCCTAAGTGTTCCTGAGTGCTTTAGCACGATAGGCCAAATTTAGCCTGTTCAGGTCCACAATCATAAAAAAAAAAAATTCACTAGGAACATTGAACATGTTCGAAATGTATGATTTTTAAATTCCAGTTTCACAATGAACTATTTGTACTGCTGAGTATGCAGGGTGTAAATACTAAGTTGTACCACCCGAAAATGGTAGTTAGAACTCATCAAAAGAAACAAATTTTTTTTAGTAACAAATTTTGATTAGGGACCTCTGGTCGTAGTTATTTCGACTTCTTAAGATTTTTAACAATCGTCACATCTTCCTTATTTAAAATGATATTTTAAAAATTCAAAGATTATAATCAGCATTTGATTTTCTAAAACATTTGTATTTACAATTATTTTATATTTTTTAAAATAACAAAATTCAGTGGATTAAAAATTTCAAATGATGATATTTGGATTTAAAAAAGAAACTTTTATAAAATGATTGAATTGTCTACTACAACATTTATTTGAAACCCTTTTTGTTCATATTTAAGCAAGAAATCTTAATAAATTTAACTATTACAATAGTAACATACTAAAAGTACAAAAGAAGTCGAGTAGTCTTGTGTTATTAAAAAATCAAACAAAAAACTACTGAATACGGAAGTATAACAACTTATTTATTATTGAAATAATAGTGAAGTCGAAATAAACAAGTTTTATTAGTAACACATTTTGATAAGGGATCTCTGGTCGTAGTTATTCGACTTCTTAAGATTTTTTAACAATTGTCATTTAAAAAATTCAAAAGCTTTGATTTTCTAAAACATTTGTCTTTATAGGGTATGCTATTTCATGTTTTAATAAATAACAAAATGGCGGTCGATGAAAAATTTTAAATGATGATATTTTGATGACCATCTCATGGATTTTTAAAAGAAAAACATTTAATGCTTGAATTGTCTACTACAACATTTTTTTTATATCTACGCTCCAAATCTTTATAAATTTTATATACCTGTTACAATAGTAATAAACTAAAAATACAAAAGAAGTCAAGTCGCAGATAATAGAAACGTCATTTTTGCGGTTTTGTAAAATTAGACTTTTGCTGTTTGGTATTAGTATTTTGGTGTTTTGTATAAATTAGTGTTTAGCCGTTTTGTAGTTTGTATTAAATTATTATTTTGCTCTTTTGTCCTAATTAAACGCATAAAAATGAACACTTACCACATGTAGAACTTCTTGATGTACTTTTGGTTTTTGGGGAAGCGGAACAAAACGTGCAAGGAGCTCGAAGATTATATCGAAGAAGATATTATCTACATCGCCAACAACCAAGTCTACATATCTTTAGAAAAGTTTACAGACGTTTAGAAAATGGACGCTTTCATCCAAAAATTGGTGGATACTAATAGATTTCTAAGAATCCCTGCACTTGAAGAGAATATACTTGAAATGGGAGAAAACGATCCATAGCACTCGAGTAATAGGTAGAAGGTTGAATGTCCATCATATGACAGTTTGGAACGTTTTACATGATCAAGGTCTCCACCCGTACTCCAGACAAAAAGTGCAAGCTTTGGAACCTGAAGACTTTCGGTCAATACTATTGTTCTGTCGCTGGCTTCTTCGCCGCTGTAATCTTCAGAGAAACTTTCAAAAATTTATATTGTTTACGAACTAAGCTTGTTTTACAAAAGACGGAGTATTTAACTCGAGAAACTTACACGTGTGGGCTGGCGAAAATTTCCGTGTAACGTTTACACGTGCACATCAGGAACGTTTTACGGTGAATGTATGGGCCGGTATTATAGGAAATTATGTAATCGGACCTTATCTTCTACCACGCCGTTTGAATGGGGAAAATTACTATATTTTTTTAGATACTATGTTACCAGTGCTTTTAGAAGATTCGCCATTACACATCATCATGCAACGACTCTGTTTTCTACATGATGGCGCGCCAGCACACACTACACGGGAAAATACGGCATTGTTGAATAGACAATACTCAAACTCTACTAGATTTTTTTCTTGGGTTATATCAAGACCTTTGTATACAAGACACCTGTAAATACAGAGGATCAGTTAGTGGCAAGAATCGTGGCTGTAACAGAGGATGTTAAAGCTTGTGTTGCTGCGAATGGTGGCCATTTTGAAAATATGTAATAAATTATTAATTCAATAATAAATAATAAATCAGTAGTTTTTTGTTGAATTTTTCAATAACACAAGGCTACTTGACTTCTTTTGTATTTTAAAAGCTTTTGAATTTTTTAAATATCATTTAAAATATGAGAGTTATGACGATTGTTAAAAAATCTTAAGAAGTCGAATAACTACGACCAGAGATCCCTAATCAAAATGTGTTACTAATAAAACTTGTTTATTTCGATTTCACTATTAATTCAATAATAAATAAGTTGTTATACTTCCGTATTCAGTAGTTTTTTGTTTGATTTTTTAATAACACAAGGCTACCTGACTTCTTTTGTACTTTTAGTATGTTACTATTTTAATAGTTATCTGAAATTTATCAAGATTTCTTGCATAAATATAAAGAAACTGTTTCAAATAAATGTTGTGGTAGACAATTCAAGCATTTTATAAATGTTTCTTCTCTAAAATCCATGGAATGGTTATCCAAATATCATCATTTGAAATTTTTAATCGGCCGCCATTTTGTTATATTTCGAAATATTAAATAATTGTAACTACAAATGTTTTAGAAAACCAAAGGCTGATTATAAGTCTTTGAATTATCATTTTAAATAAGGAAGATATGACAATTGTTAAAAAATGTTAAGAAGTCGAATAATTACGACCAGAGGTCCCAAGTCAAAATTTGTTACTAACAATTTAATTCATCTGTCAAAAACAACGCATTCTATTATACGTTTTATCACTTTCACATCGGATAAACTGCTAGAGTAAAATCAACATCGGAAGACACAAGCTGCGCAAAAAAAGTGACGTCAGAGTGTAAAGCTCAACAAAAACATACGTTTGAAAAAATAAAAGTTTAGGTTATGTTACTTCGCGTTTGTTGTTCAATAATACAATTTTAGAAGTAAAATTTTTGAAATAATCATAAAGTACAATAATATTTTATTGTCATAGTTACAAAATCTAGTTTTTTTAAAATACATTTGCCAATAACAATTAATCTCCTGATTTTTAGCCAGATTTAAACATTAGCAGAGCATTATTTATAAAGCCCATTTCACCACCTAAAATAATGATAAATAGCAACATATTTACGTTATAAAATTAAATAAACATGTGTATATAACTGGTCGTCCTGCTTTCCGATAATTAGTGATGAACGTATATATGCACAATGCAAAGAACGTATTTCATGTCGTTCTATTATAATCTTACGACGATCGGATGTTTTTTCCACCTACACAAAACCCAAGATAAGATATGATTAAAAATTAATCAGTAAACTTACCTGAAGCTCATTTTTAAAAGTAAAACTTTAAATGACGTTTTCTTTCGAATATCCAACTGTTTCGTCATCTTTAATGAGGTTATAAATTCCTTGAATATTACAAAATAAAACGTTTATCCAACTGCTTTTTACCTGAATTGATACTTTTAAAGTTTTTGTAATTGTTCCACACAATCTTGCGAGCGGCTTCAGATAACACATGGCATTTTCTTGCTTGAGGTGCTTGAGCGTTATGAGATATACTTGCGTCGCACATTATATAAAGAACTAGATTTGGTTACATTAATATAACATGAAATTAATAATTAAAGTAACTTACTTACAAATTCAATACAGACAGCGGATAGTTTTAAAATAAACTGTTTTGTAGAATAAGTAATAAACAAATTTGATAAGCCGGAAAAACAAAGAGGTTATAAACAAAAGTTGGCAAACATCAGCTGGAAAGTAACGTTTTTAGAGCGCACAGTACTAATATCTGTGTCATTTTCCAATCATTACTGCATCTTTATCTAGTTTAAAATGCGTTTCTGCGCTGGTGTCTTCCGATTTTGATTTTACTCTAGTAGGTATGCTTCGCAAGTGAGTAAACTACATGTTGATATATTCCATGGTAACGATAGTTAAATTCTATCAGTAACGCTTAAAATATAGTTTATTATTTTTAATTAAATGATTCATTAATTTGTCTTACCAAATACCATTCGAGCTTGTGTTTATTCCCAAGACAAACTTCCTTTTTGACAAAACTCAAGCTTTGTTGCTTTTAGGTAATATGACTCTGGCAAATAACAGAAGGTAAAATCGCTCCACCTTCGGTGTCGCGGTTTCACCATGTTAATAATAATTATTGTTTTATTGTCCCAACAGATAAACCATACAAGAGACAAAATTAAATTAAATTCGTTATGATAGAGAGTAAATAAAAATGAATAGATGAAAAAAAAAAAATTACATGATAAACATAATCAATGGAAAAAGTACTACATACAGCAAGATAACATTAATACATGCAAATAACAAAACTTGTTTATGCAAAAAAATAAAGTTATAATCCTATGGTCTACAATCAAGTGAGGTTATCTAATATAGATTTCAAAGTTGTGTTGAAAATGTCAACAATGTTTGATATACAGTTATAGTTATGACACATAATATAAATAGGTTTACATTGCATAACATTTGTTCTGCATATCGATAGATGGAATGTACGTTTATGTCTGGTTGTAAATGGTACCGTAAATAGTAAACAACTGAGAAGAAAATTACAATCGCTTTTGTTATGCAACAAATTGTATAGAAATGATACAGAGATATATTTTCTTCCGATGTCTAGAGCAGTTAAATTAAATCCTACATGCTTATTTGTTTGTGGAATAAATATTTAAGAAAACGTCTGTACTAATTCGATATCATTTGCATACCTATTATAGGAGGGATTCCAGATTATTGCTCCATATTCTAATTTTGACTTAACCAATGTAAAGTACAATGATTTAATTATGAAGATGTTAGAAAAATCTGAGCAGATGCGTATTATCAAACCCAGCACTTTAAAAGCAGTCTTAACTATTTCGTTTATGTGACATGAAAAAGTCAACATATTGTCGAACGTTGTCCCTAAATCTTTGACTATAATATACCTGTTCAATGCATTAGTTGCTATTGAGTAATCGAACTGAATTGGTTTCAGTTTGCGTGAAAAGACACAACTTTGCATTTAGAAATGTTTAAGTCTAGTTTATTTTCGTTACACCACATGTAAATATTGTTTAAATAATTTTGAAGAGATTCACAATCCCCTATGCTGTCAAATAACTTCATATCATCAGCGTATATCAATTTTTAAACTGATATTGTTGCGGGAAAGTCGTTTATAAATATTAAAAAGAGAAGAGGGCCTAAATTTGACCCCTGTGGCACTCCAGATGTTGGAATAAATAGCTTGAAGAGCTAAAACCGTAAGAACCATTATTTGCTCTCGTCAATTACCAATTAACAAAGCTTTCGTTCGTTTCAAAATGAAAGTTTGTCCGAATAAACACAAGTTCTTATGGTATTACCCCCGAAAAAAGTTGTTTGCTTAGATGAGTTCTACCATTTTCCGTTGTTACGACTTAGTATTTACACCCTGTATATCTATTAAGCATGATTTAATTAGGTCTAGCACAGACCGACGAATACCATAATGTGCTAAGTTATCTAGAAGTCAGGTATTATAATATTGAAAGCTTTAGTCAAATCACATGTGACACAAGCTACATTTTGTATACCATTAATGGCTTGAACTAAACTGTTTCGTATGGCTGTGTTAAAGATAAAACCGTGCTGCTCAACACAAAAATATTAATTTGAATTAAACAAATTTAAAATTCTATGCTTGAGGGCTGCTTAGAAAATTTTTGATAACGACGGCAATATTGACATCAGTGTATAATTGCTTGATCCTGATTATTTTTTGTTTTTATCTAGCGATTTAACCTTTTCTATTTTTAAAGGATGGAGATGCTTCAATCTTAAAGGTCTCGTTAATTAAGCGTGGTATAAGTTTAGCTTCTGAAGAAGCTTTAAGTACTTTTACAGGAATATTATCTAAACCCACAGCACTAGTATATTTAGATTGGCAACCATTGTTTCAATTTGGTTAGGTGTCATTGGTGTTAAAACTATAGAATCTGACACTGTATTTGGTAGTTTTATATTTAAGTTTTTAATCGGTGGTATGAGGTTTTACATTTATTGGCAACGTTACAGAAATGAGTATTAAATACGTTTCTTTACTGGATCATCAATTAAAATTATTGCAATAAATAGTAAAATAATAAATTTGTATTATCATTACACTTCTTTTTACAAAATAAAATTTTATGTCCGATCACGTTATAAAGGACTGTTGGTGCCATAGTTTTGCAGCTATGCAGTACCTCTTTATTGTACTAGTGAATAACTACATTATTTTACTATTATATTAAATTTTGATACTTTCAAATTAATATGTACAACTGCCAATGTCACCATAATAAGTTTATTTTAGTGTCAAGAATGTCATTGAATTAATTTTTCCCTTAATAATTCTTTATAGCCTTTATGGCCTTACTCGCTACGCTCGCTCGAGCACAAAGCGGACTCGTTCAATAAAGCCTTGCGTTATAGACGTGATACATAAATAGCTTTTTTCTTCAGACGTCAATAAAAGATGACATTTTAAACTTCACCTGTCAATGTTGAAGTTTGACATTTTCAACGGCGGCTGCAAAAGTCTTTTGCATCCCCTCGCAGCGGATGCAAAAGTAATGTAAGTTAATAACTCAAACACCCAATTTGGAAGACAACGAAAACCAATTTATTGTTTAGAGTTATAAAGATTAAAAGTACAATGATTAAAACTAACATTTTCTCCAAAATAAAATCCGCCAGAGGTAACAGTGGATGTCTCGCTGGGTTCTAAGGAAATGGTCTTTAATTCTTGCTCTTCTACATGAACTTCTGTACTCGTAGCGCTTGCACTAGGTAGGTGCAAAAATTTTCAAGACTGCCTCTTTTTGTGTTGCTAGAGGATCTTCAATATAACACTCAGTTACAGTGCTGGATTTCCAGCCACCATGCCGCTTCAAGCACATTAAATCTGCGCCTCCGCCCATCAACAGTGTAGCTAAGGTTCTTCTTGGACAGTGCCCTGTGTATCCTGTATAGTTTGCTAATTTTAAGGAAAAAGCTACCTCCCTAGGAACACTACTTATTTTGTGGATTCCTATGACCGCTCTTGTGCATTTTCCATTTCCATATTTCAATAAAAATCGGCTATCATTCATATCTCGTGGGCGCAAAGCAACGTAAATGATTTAATTTTTTTTTGTTTTGCTTTCTGGAATTTTAATATGTAGCAGAGTTTTCAGGTTCTCAATGTCGTCTACCTTCATCTTCACCAATTCATCGCAACGACATGCCCCTGAGACTTGTTTTCATTCTAGTTCTAAAACTTACCTTCATTGCCAAGTATTTTTCGTCCGACGCTTCCGATAAAAATTTGTTAAATTGGTCTTTTGTAAATACTTTGGCCCGCTTCGGGGTGTATCCTTCATTCTGCTTCTTTAGATATGGACGAGTTTCAAGTATTTGCTCATATCTACGCCATGTCGAATGCTCAATAATGATTTTATCATCGAATATTGGGACCATATTGTCGAGCTTTTCATTTTTGTTGCTAATCCGGCAAAATAATATTTTTTCCATCACACCCTTGTATAAATTGCTGAAAAGCGCGTTCATAGATTTTGCTCGATCTTGTAGGTAATATATCATTTATTGCTGTATTAGCCGCTTCAGTCATTTCTGACGGCGTGTAGTTCTCCAAATCCAACCATACCCCGAACAATGTAATATTTTAATTTACACAAATAGGAACAAAAAGTTTAATAAAATACTTACAATAACACGGAGAATCGTCACAATTTTCATCTTGTTTAATGCATTGTTTTCAACGAAACCTAGCAACGGCTGCTGCTGCTTGCCAGAGCACGCTAACTATTCCTCATTTTCACAACATAATTATTTTTCCTTATTTCACATTTAAGTGTAAAAAACGTCTGAAGGAAAAATAGTATATTTTATGCGGGGCAAAGTGACTTTTTGTGGCTCATCTGTATTTGCCGGACTCACTACGTTCGTCCGTCAAACCTACAGATTCGCCACAAAAAGTGTCACTTTAGCTCCTTATAAAATAATATACCATTATTTTGTACGTGTTTCTCTTAAAATTAAAATACAATAGCATCAGATTGTGTTCGTTGCGTGTTAATGTTTGCTATTTGTATTCAAATTATGAGAATTGAAAAAAATTACGTGTATTAATACCTTTTGGTTAATACAATGACTTTACTTTGTAATAGGCCCAGATTTTGTTTACAAAAAGTATTCTCATGTATAATCAGGGACAAATCACGAACTTCACATCGGTCACTAAAAAAAATTAAATTGAAAATACGAGTAGTTGCTTTAGTTTAGACATAATACGATAGGGTACAAATTACAAAATCATAACTACAAATACAAACTATTTATAATAGAGAAAGGCCGAAAAGTTGTACAGTGGCTTCACAATGTACCTAATTTTTATCGGTAGACCACATTCTATGTAGTCTAAGCTGAAACTCGTTCGGGCGATGTGTAAATTTGTGCAATATTTATGATAAAAGCGAATGGAAAAATTGCATCAAAAGTTGACTACTATTGGCATACGGGACGATACAATGTAAAGAAAACAATTACGAATACTTTCAAGAAGATGGAAGGTAAAGATTTTCATCGAATTTCATAGGAGGTTCATAACGCAGATATGTAAGTGACAAAATTGATTTGATTTACGCATTCGTACAATTCAGTGTCGTAATAATATGCAACTATATTGAATATTTCAATATTTTCTTTGCTAGACTTGGAAGTAAATGCTTTCCCAATGAAATACGTTAAATTATCCCAGCATTGCATTGATATAACATACAGGATGAGTATTTAAGGGCCCGTTGGTCACTACCTCTTATACTGTTACAGATATATAAAAATTTTAAATACAAAACTTGTAGGGAAACAAGAGCACTATGTTTTAAAAGTATTTTCCACTATTCAGAGTGGTCCAATAACAGTGGTGACCCAAAGTTGTTTTTTTAAATGAAACACCCGGTATTTCATTACATTTTTGAAAAGAGTAAATCCTTTTTGATATAGGGTATTAAGGGTCTAACTTTAAAGGTTACTGAATTATTTTAATTTTGAGCGAAAAAAGGGCTCACTTTTGCAAATTTATTACTTATAAACCTGATAAGATTTTGGGCAATAACTAGGACTATATATTTCTGATTGCGCCTAGTTAACGGTTTTGGACTAATATTGAGAAAAACATACTGTGTGATTGACTTATGCAAATTGTTATTTTACTCACAATTTCTAAATGGAACATCCGGTATAATTTCGCATTTTTGAGAAGCCAAGAACGGATACATTCTTTTTCATAGTAAGGTTTTATATCGTAACTTTAACCGTTATGGAGTTATTTCCATTTTATTCCAAGAAATGGCCGTAAAAGGTCCGACTACTGATTAGGGTGTCAATATCCAATGATTTTTCAGGACAAAACACGAAGAAATAATCTTTTCATATTTGTAGTAGGTATGTAATCTAGAAAGAATTGGATTCCGCTTTTCCTATCCACTAAAGACTAAAAACTAAAAAAACAACGACAAAGACATATGTAAAGGGTGTCCCAACAAGGGCGCCGGATTTAATTTTAAAGAAAAACATTTATTTTTTTAATTAAGCAAACATTTTTATTTCAACATAAAGAAAAATAGTTCCGATCAAACGTGAAATACAACATCAGGCAAATGGCCACCACGAAACCTCTGGCACAGGGTTATTCTTTTGTTGAAATTTTGAATAACGTTTCCGCATAAATGTGGCTGTATTGCACCAATAACGCGCCGTATTTCCTCTTTTAGATGTTCAACTGTTTCAGGCTTATTCGCATACACCTTTTCCTTCACATAGCCCCAAAGAAAAAAGTCCATCGACGTTAGATCGCACGATTTTGGTGGCCAATGTTGATCGCCAAATCGAGAAATGACTCGGCCTGGAAACTTGGTCTGCAGTAATACCATTGTTTCACGTGCAGTGTGGCAGGTCTCGCCGTCTTGTTGGAAAAACATGTCCTCCACATCAATTACATCCAATTCAGGCCACAAAAACTCCGTTAACATTTCGCGATACCGCACACCATTAACAGTTAGCGCATTTCCAACCGCATTTTCAAAGAAATACATCCCAATCACTCCGGCAGCCCAAAATGCGCACCAAACAATTACTCGCGGTGGATGCATTGGTTTTTCAAGCACCCCAAATCCGACAGTTGTGCTTATTTACGTATCCGTCGAGTTGAAAATGTGCCTCATCTGAAAAAATTATTTTCTTCGAAAAATCCGCATTAATTTGATAATCTTCCAACACCCAATCAACAAATCCACGGCGCTGCTCATGGCCCCTTGGCTTGATTTCGTGCACCAATTGAAACTTGTACGCCTGCAAATGCAGATCTTTTACCAAAATTCGTTGCATAGTGCTTCTGGAAATGTTTAAACCTTGACCACGATGCCGAATGGAAGTTCCTGGATTCTCGGCCACAGATTCCCTTACTGTGGCTATATTTTCGAGTGACCGACAAGGACGACGGCGAACAATGGTATTCTGATCGTAAATTTGGTCTCAAATTTTTTGATTAAACGCCTCACTGTCACTTCATTTGGCGCATTATTGCGACCGAAAACTTGTAATTGTCTAACTGTTTTCGCAAAACTTTCACCATTTGTGTAATGTGTTTTTACAATAATTAGACGTTGTTCGTTTGAATACCTCTCCATATTCTTAAATCGCGTGGTCTGTACGTGACAATTGTAAAAAAAATCACCGTACAACTCGTATTAACAAAATGGCAGCAAATTTAAATCCGGCGCTCTTGTTGGAACACCTTTTACAATTGAATTTAGGTAAAACGAACAACAATAATAATAATATTAATCATAAATTGAATGAAAAAAGAAACTAGGAATACCTAAACGAAGATAAATAATTTTTCAATTGATAAGTATTCTAGTTAACGAGATGCTCAATGCGTCCACCGTTTTCTTGGATACATAATCTTGCACATGCCAAGACAGAGCGACTAAGGTACACTAACATTGGTTCATTAATTTCTTTAAGGGTCGTTATTCTGATTTTCATATCGTCACGTGTTGTAGCCTCAGTTTGGTATACTTTTTCTTTTATACAACCCCACATTAATAATCCAATTTCGTCATATCTGGAGACCTAGCTGACCAAGCAGTTGGTCCACCTCTACCAATCCACCTAACTCCAAATGCATTATCGAAATACTTTCAAAATCCGTCACATGTACATTAGCAAAATTGTCATTTTACATGGATTGCCAAAATCCTGAAATAGTTGGAATAGTGTATAGGACGTTGCGTATCTGATATTACTAGTACCAAATTTCACGATATCATTGACAATAAAAAATCAGGTGTTCTAGACTGTTGCCCAACGTGGTATTTAGATACTTTTATTTTGTAATCCTTCTAATAATTTTTTTTTTCATCCTGTCTTTTTTTAGTATGGTTAGAAACTTTATTCGCAAGAATCTTCGTTAGTTTAAAATGTTTTACGTTTTAATAATTGTAGTTATATGATTTTTTTTTTTTTTTTTTTGAGAATAATACGAAAAGGGCGCCATTTCACCCATTAAATGTAAGTATTTATAATGGGAAATGGTGAAAATTTTTATTTTAGTTTTTATTTAATCATATATGAGTTATGCAAGACTGGTTGCAATCTAAATTTTTCTACGCAGTTCTAGGTATTCTATTTAACAGTGGGATTTTATAATCGATGTGAATTGCTACATGTTCCTTATTAAACTCAATTTTCAAATATTCCACTTACAAACTGTGGTACTATTGACTTCAGATCCATAATAAACCTATTGAATTGATACAAATAACACTAACGGGTAAATCTCGATAAGTGCGGACCAATAGGAAATATCTTTGAATGTATAGTTTGGTTATTTATCTTGTAGTAATAGAATTAGATTAGCTACAAGTAAATTAGAGCTACGGGAATTGATGCGTTCCAGTAAATGGTTTAAATAACAGTTTCAACGTCAAAATGGAATAGCACGGTGGTCTAGTGGTACATTGGTGTCCTGACACGCGGTTGAGGCAGGTTCGACTCCCGACTCATGCAATTTTTTTTTCTGTTAGGTTACAGTAGTTTTATTTATATAATCTACATTTGTTAGGTTACTGTAGTGTTGTGTATCTAATCTAATTCTGTTAGGTTACAGTAGTTTTTTTTCTATTATACCGTAGATTTTAGATTTTTATGCCCCTTGTACGAAGTTGTTTGACAACTTCGTACAAGGGGTATAAAAAAAGAAACGCGTGATGGTCCGCATTTATCGAGATTTAGCTGCTTCTCAAATAACTGCTAAAATCAGATATAAGGCATGTATTGTTGTGTTGGATTCTGTTCAGTCCCAATTGATGGGTTGATGATAAACGTCTGCAAAAATGGTAAATCATTCTGCGGTATTCTTCATTAAGTATTTATGTTTTCAACCGCTCATTTTTGCTATGCTATTTGGAGTGTTCCCAAATAAGGTGCCATTACGCAAGTATTCAACTTAAGGGATAGAGATTTGATTATATGATGGACGATACTATAATCTAAATCGGTAAAGGCTCATATCCTCATTTATTTTATTTAATTTGCCAAAGCGACCCCTCAAAGTTTGCGTTTTTTAAGACACTTTCAACAGAATTATGTAGAAATGCAACAGAGTTAAAGAAAAAATGGCCATTTACCGAAGTAAATTATACCTTCGTGAAGATATACAATTTTTTTGGTAATTTACAGTTCATTAGTTTATTAATGGCATCTTATTTCAGAGACCCCTGTTTTCTACACAATCATTACTGATTAGTAGCGCAACATGCGGCAGACTTTAAAATTACACGTGACGATATATAAAAATATCGTCTTACAGAATACACGTATTGTATTACCACAACATGACATTTAAGTGTAAAAAGGGAATATAAATACCTCGTTTGTGTAACGGTATGTACCTAGTTTTGAATAAATTCCATTTGATTTATGAACCCCTTTCAATTTTTATTTGAAATTTTCTGTGTACTTTTGATCAAAGATGAGGACCGCCCTGTTTTATAGTGCAATGTGTTTATAATGATTTATAATATATAACATTATACTATACAATGATTGAGAAAGGCAATGTTTATATGAAGTACCATATACAAACAATAGATTGACAAAATTTGCTGTACGACCGTGAAATTCACAATTCAGCTGTTTATCTGCTCATTTTGACAGTATTACAAATGAATCATTTATTGTTGAAAGGGACTAAGTGACATATTTTACTTTTTGGTGGATATGTGTAAACATATTCTAATCGTTTGGTGTTGAAAGGGTTCATGTGCAAACACTGTGTGCGGTTTGAATGTAAGGTTGCTCACTGATATTTATTGTTGAAAGGGACTAACTGACGTTGCTTAGTACCTTTCTGTAATAAACAATCAAAGAGAACGCTTTCTTACCGGCATGTCGTTGTTAAATACCAACTCTGTTGTCATGTTAATGTTACGCTGTGCTGTTAAATAGTTTTTTTTTATAAAAATAATGAAAAGTTCTGGTAGTGTCAGTGTGTCAGATTTAGCTGAATGTAAGAAGAGGAAAAGGGGTGTTAGAAATGATGATATGTATAAAAGAAACACTATAAAACTAGCAAGAGTTAAGTTGAGGGGTCTGACTATGTAAACTACAGGGGTAAAAACATAGAAGCAAGAAAAATAGTACCTGCGTGTCTGTAAGTGCTGTCATTTTTCCTAAGTTGCGTATTTATCAACGTTAGAACTTTTAATTTGTAGATGTCTGATGAAATGCTTTTTAAAAATATCGGAGCAGCATCGAAATGATATTTTTAATAAGCTGTACGCGTTAAAGACGAACAGGACATATACTTACAGGGACTGATAGAAAAAAAAAGGGACGTTAATAGACGATCTAAACAAAAAACACTGGAAGGCACTGTTAAAAAAAACCATTCGTTTTTCCATTTTGTAGTATTTAATGGAAAAAGAACTAAAGTATGCTTAAATGCTTTTTTGAGTTTACATGACGTTGGCAATAAACGTATAAAAAGGATCAAAAACCTACTTCTAGACAATGTAACCCCCAAACATAAACGAAGGTATAATCCTAAAACACATGCAATTTCAGAAGAGGATAACATTAAAATACACAACATATTGAATCTTTTCCAAGAAAAGAAACTCATTACGCCGGAAACATGTTTGAGTACTTGGATGCTCGCCTAAATTCGAAAATAATGCATGAATTATTCAAGAATAAACACCCAAATTCCTCTATACGCTATTGTTACTACGTAAAATACTTTCATGAACATTACGACTCCAAATTTGGGCGTCCACAAATTGACACCTGTGGCAAATGTGAAGAACTAAATGTGAAAATAAAAAGTTCCTCTTTAGGGGAAACAGGCAAACGAGCAGCTATTGCGCAATTATTAATACATAAACGACGAGCTAAAAAAATTTATTCGTCTCTTAGAGAATCAGAATAGGAATGTAAAAATCGGGATGATTTAGCAGCTTTGTCACTTGATTACATGGAGAATGTTCATTTTCCTCGAATTCCAGTCCAAGATTTATTCTACTAACTCAACTTACAGTAAATGTTTTTGGAACTCATAATTTAAAGAGTGGTGAAGCTTTTTATTACGTTTACCATGAAGGAATAGGTGGTGAGGGGCCCAACGAAGTGTGTTCATTTGTGCTGAACTACATTGAAAACTACGTAACTCCTTCAATACAAGAACTACGTTTGTATACCGACAATTGCCCAGAGCAAAATAAAAATCATTCAATAGTCCGAATGTGTATGGCTTTGGTTGAAACTAAGAGGTTTAAAACTGTTGAGCAATTATTTCCGATAAGGGGCCATTCATTTTTATCCCGTGATCGATATTTTGGTCTCATAAAACAACCCGTGAAGAAGCATGTTCGAATTTTTGCTGTACATCAACACACAGAAATTATTGTACAGGCTAGTGCACTAAAGCGATTTACATTAAATGAAATTAAAACAAAGTCTATATTAGAATTTAAAAATTGGTGGCCCAAATTTTATAAAAAATTATGTTTTCTCTGAGAGTGATAAGAAAGGTGCTCCCAGAAATCAAAAACTTTATTATCAAATCCTTAGCAACAAGTTATTGTTGAACAATTTTGAGCTAATTTTGAAACAATAGCAACAACAATAAAATTTTGTTTGCATAACTTTCCGAATGGATTGAAAACAGGATCCTACTGTTTTTTTGTTTTTTTTTTTCCTTATAAATTTCCAATTTCCCAGCTAGCCTAATTTTATATGTCGTTCAAAGGCGTTTGTACGCCATGTGATTGATTGAAAATCTTGTAGTATCTTATAATTAAATATCTAAATTATCATATCTCATCGTCTAATACAACAAACTATCAAGTTCTGGGAGGGTTTCTTGTTTTATTGTTTGAGGTCTCGTGTATAGCGGATCCACGATCTTTGGGAAAAGACAAAATTAAAATAAAATTTCTGCAGTTTTGGTAACATCCTTTCTTGCCAAAAGAGTTCATCAAATGTTTATTAGCCAAAGATAGTTTAGCAACAGATTCATGAATAATTCCATAATCGGTGGATCTTGACGATATAAATGACGAATACAGCAACACTTTTACACTGTTTACACATGAAGTGGTAGGGCACATTTCACATATTTTTGCAAAGTTTAAATCCGTCAACCTCATCGACCTTTCCTGTTTCCACGCATTATTGGAACTTTGCCCAAGAGTACGAAATTCAGTATCGCTTATTTCAATTTCTGTTCTTTTTGATTTATGCAGGAATAATTTCTTCTGAGATTTGTATAATTCTGGCTTCATGTCGGAGTTTTCGGGGTTTGCTATTTCTCCAGCTAACCGACCGTAATCTTCACCATCAAATATTAAAGGTTTGTTTTTTTTTCTTCAACGTTCTGGGATAAGTTTTCGCTTGAGTTTTAGTATTTTTTTACGATTGTACAAATGTCTTAGTAATCGCGCTAGGACTATGACCAGTTAACGCTTTATGAATAATATTATGAAATTGACCTTTTGTATTGTATGATAATGCTACGGCCTCACATCTGGTTTCATACGCCCTTTTTCGAGGAAATTAATCCTTTTACCTCTTAGAAACTTACATACCACGGAGCTGTATTGCTCGGCGTAATTATTTGTCATTGTTAGGATTTAACTGTCGGCATTGTGTACTTAGTCGATATAAACAAGACGTAATATCCTGAAATAATCCGCATCCCTTCATTGCGCTGACAATATTGATTTCATTTTGTTTTTCACCATTACAAAAGTATTGCGCACATTCGGTGTGACTGCCAAATATACGATAAGGACTATTTGTGATATCATTTGCTAAATTAGTTATTTTCACATTATCATCCACATTCTCTAATCTCCTGTAATCTACATCTTTCACTACCGACATCCTAAATCTCATTATTGAATTTTTTATTTTTGTCACAATAAAAGTACACTGCTATTTGAATAGCTGCTTTTTGTATTTTTCGTTAAAGTAACCAGCTTTTTACAAAGATTTCTAAGTAAATGGTTTCTACATTCTACTTTTTTCACGATCCTGTTTCCATAGGGTTTTATTTCTAAAAATTTGTTAGGCACACTGCTATCACCATGCCTACTAGTTTATTATAGATTATGCCG